>PVKS010049630.1:0-11896 GCA_004027875.1 Aplodontia rufa
AAAAAAAAAAAAAAAAAAAAGAGGAAGAGGAAGAAGGAGAAGGAGAAGGAGAAGAAGAAGAAGAACCCTGGAACAATCAGTGGGCATCTTTGCGGTATTCTGGACAGAGCCTGTCTGAGAATGAAGCTGACATCAAAGGAGGCAGAGCAAAGAGTCAGAACACACAGTTAATGGTGGCATTGGAGGCCCTGGACCCCACCAGGACTAAAGCCAGCACCACCTCTTGACTTTTTGGCTACATAAGCCGTAAAATTCTCTGTTTGCTTAAACTAAGTTGAGTTAGATTTCCATTAGATTCAGATGAAATTGGTAAGTGTGGGAATTTATATTTCTGTCTCGAAGATCATATTAGGAAACAGCGACCTGAGGAACGAGCAGTGGTGGTGGTGGACTCCCCAGAGGTCATGGTAACTGTAAACAGGGCTGGGGAGAGACTCACTTTCTCTATCTGTATACAGTTTTCTACCTTTTTATTTCTATTTTCCTTATTTTTATTGGTGCATTAAAATTATCCATACTAGGAATGGAGCAGTGGCTCAGCAATATCATGCTTGGGTGGCATGCAGGAGGACCTGGGTTCAAACCCCAGCACCACATATACAACTAAGTGTTGGAGCAACGAAAAGCAGATGAAAAACTACGCAAAGCGGATTCTCTCTTTCTTTCTCTCCCTCATCTCCTTCTCCTCTTTCTCTCTCTTTTTCTTTTTTCTTTCTTTTTTTTTTTTTCAGGGCTGAGGACTGAACTCCGGGCCTTTCCTTCTCTCTCTCTTAAAAAAAAACAAGGCTGGCGTGGTGGCTTGGTGGTTACGGTGCTTGCCCAGCATGCATAAGTACACAAGTTCAAACCCCAGCACGCACATCTACAACTAAGAGTCAGAGCAATGAAAACCATGTGAAAACTCAATAAAAATTGATGCTCTCTGACTCTCTTTCTCTCTCTTTCTCACTGTCCTTCTCTCTTTTAAAAAAATATATAAATTATACATAATAGTGGGATTGGCTGTTACATAGTCATACACGCACACAGTTAACAATATATATAATTTGGTCAAGATCTTTCCCCAGTACCCCCCATCTCTTTCATCTACTGGTCTCTGTTCCTTTTCATGAGAACCCACCTCCACCTTTCTTTTTCTTTCTCTTCTCTGGTTTCCACATAGTTTTATGCCTTTTTGACTTTTGACCATGAGAATATATTTTCTGTTTTGAAAATTCAATTGTTTACATTCAAACCATGTAATTTGTTATTTAAAGAACAATAGAAACACTTTACTTAGTCATCTAAACAAATATATTCATTTCCTAATTATGTCATTTTAGAAAATTTGAAAAATACCAAAATATTATAAAGAAGAAAATCAGAAGCATCTGTAAACCCACAAGTATTGATATTTTAAGATCTTTCTTTTTGGTTTTTCTAAACTTGCTTTTCTTGGGGCTGGAGCAGTGGCTCAGTGGTTTCGGCACTTACCTGGCAAGCACGAGGACCCGGGTTCAAACCCCAGCACCACGTACACAACTGAGTGTTGGCGCAACTAAAGCCATGTGAAAAACTAAATAAAGTTGTTTCTCTCTTTCTCTCCCTCTCTCTTTAAAAATAAATAAATAAACTTGCTTTTCTTTATTTTGGTACCAGGGATTGAGCCCAGAGGTGGTCACCACTGAGCCACATCTCTAGTCTTTTTAAATTTTTTATTGTGAGACAGGGTCTTGCTAAGTTGCTTAGGGCCTCCCTGAGTTGCTGAGCCTGCCTTTGAACTTGTGATCCTCCTTCCTCAGCCTCCTGAGCTGCTGGGATTACAGATGTGTAATCTGTCCCTGCTTTTTTTGAAACAGTGTCAGGCTGAGTTGCCCAGGCTTGACTTGAACTTGTCATTCTTACCAGCTCAGTAGTAAAGTGCCATTCAGTTCAATCCCCAGCACCAAGGGGATCAAAAAGAATACTCCATTACCACTCTGCTAGCACACTCCACTTTTCAATGATCTGTGTAAAAGGGAGGGCCACCATCATCCCACCGGTGGCTTTGCATGTGTGCGGTGTGAACCTCCCCAGGAGGCTGAGTGTTGCTAAACCCCCTGCCCTGTACTCACACTGATGTCACTTCTCACTGGTGAGTTCATTTCCTGTTACTTTTTTGGTTTCAGTGAATTAAGTAAACACTTTAAAAAGCATGCGAGCACGTGCATGTGCGCACACACACACACACACACACACACACCCCACGCATACAAAGTTGCTGTGTGTCATAAAAGGGAAAGAGGAGTGGACGGGGCAGAGCATGTGTGGTAAAGGAATCAGGGACTCCTGGCTGAGGGCAGGAAGGGACCTGTACTCATATGCCAGATTCTTTCACAGGCTTGCTTCAAAGACTCCTCACATATGCTCAGGAGGTTTGAGGCATTGTTCTCCCCACTTCATGGATGAGGAAACTGAGGTTCATGGAATACAAAATATTTGCCAAAGCCACTCAGAATCAGTCATAGAAAAGGGATTCAAAGTCAAGTCTGACTTCTTTTTCTTTTCTTTTTTTTTTTTTTCCTTTGGTACTGCAGATTGTACCCAGCGGTGTTTAAACACTGAGCCACATCCTCAGCCCTTGTTTATTTTTATTTTTTAAATTTTGAGACAGGGTCTTAATAAGTTGCTTAGGGCCTCGTTAAGTTGCTGAGGCTGGCCTCAAATGTGCAATCCTCCTTCCTCAGACTCCCTGAGTTGCTGGGCTTAAAGGTGCGCACCCTCATGCTTGGCTATCTGACTTTTCTTTGGCTCACTCAGGAACTTGGACAAGATCCCCTCAGGTTCCAATGGACCCAAAGTCTACTCCCAGTTCGAGCCCTCTCCACCCAGGAGGTGGTATAGTTTAGGCAATGTCAACGGTCCTGTTTGTTATTCCAGTCTGATAATTATTCCCTTCTCTCCCTTGCTCATTCCTGTTTGCCCGCTACCACTCCTGCAACGGTACCCTTCCGTGCCTCAGTTTCCTTGGGAAGAACTCAGGTTTGTCAATGTGCAGGCAGAGGAGGAATGACCTCTTCATCCATCTGTTCTTTCGCTCCTGTGTTCATTCAGGCAGCACTCACTAAGGTTCTGTTGATGTCAGGAACTCGGTCAAACAAATCCTGTATTCAGGAAGCTCAGAATCCAATGGCAGGGTGGCAGGGAGGGCAGATAGATTCACATGCTGTGGTCAGTGCCATGAAATCTGTGGGGCACTAGGGTGGCTCGTAGCCCATCCCAGGCAGAGCTGGGACCAGGTGGGGCAAAGAGAAGGCCTCCTGGAAGAGATGACACTTGAAGATGCCTTACATCATGGGTCGTAGTTCACTCATACTGAAAGGGGCATATTAGGCTGAAGGGACAAGATGTGTGCGGAGAACATTCGTCATATACATTGCTTTCCATCTTCTAAATAGTCTTCCTGAATTTGAGGTGACTCTAAGGAGTCTCACTTTCCCAAAACAGAAGACAGAACCGTGCCAGCCTCTCCTGTGTCTAAGACGTAGAACTGTGACTACAACACTCACCTCAAGCTTAAGCTTCAATTCCAGAAAGCAACACCAGGTACTTTTTTTTTTTCATTGCTAAGATGGAACCCATGGCCTCATGCAAGCCAAGTAGGTGCTCTACCACTGAGCCATGTCCCCAGGACAAAGGAGCATCATGAGGAAACAGGCCCTGGAAGACATCATACTTCCTTGATGCAGGTATTAGCACCCTTACCTGGCATGGGGGGCACTGAAGGTTTCATGGCTGAGTCCCTGGACATAGAGGTGGCATTGGCACTTGTGCCAGTAGCAGTTGTCATTGAACTTGAGGTCTCCCTTTCATTGCTTCACTTTAGCCTCTGGTTTGGGGTATGATGGTGATGACAGTAGGTCCTCAGACCAGTTTTGCAATTTGGATGGAACGTTGTTTCTAGAAGTGATGCTTACTTTTTCTTTTTTTAAATAAAGAGAGAGGGACAGTGAGAGAGACAGAGAGAGAGAAATAACTTTATTTAGTTTTTCACATGGCCTTAGTTGCTCCAACACTCAGTTGTGTACGTGGTCCTGGGGTTTGAACCCGGGTCCTCGTGCTTGCCAGGCAAGCGCCGAAAGCACTGAGCCACTGCTCCAGCCCTGATGTTTACTTTTTAACTTATTTTTATAACTTTTTATTTTTTGTAGTACTAGAAATTGAACCCAAGAGTGCTCCCCCAATCTTTTTTATTTTTTATTTTGAAACTGCCCAGGCTGACCTTGATTTTTTTTAAAAGAGAATAAGATAGAGAGAGAGAAAGAAACAATTTTATTCATTTTTTCATCTGGCCTTTGTTTCTCCAACACTTAAATATGTATGTGACGCTGGGGTTCAAACCCAGGTCCTCACGCATGTCAGGCAAGCACTCCAACAGCTGAGCCACTGCTCCAACCCCTGAACTGCTGATCCTCCTGCTTCAGTCTTCTGAGTTGCTAGGATTATAGGTGTATACCACCATGACTGGCCAGAAGTAGTGTTTATTGTTGAATCTGTCTCTCCTCCTCCTGATGATGATTCTCTAAATCATTTAACCACTTGAAACAAACCCACTTTGCTTGAACATGCCTCAGTGGATTCCACTGCTGGCAACCAATAGCCCTGACTGACATACAGAGGGAGAGATGCTGGGATGGGTGATGGAGGGAGGGAGGTAGCCTGAAAGATGGTAGAGAACCAGGGTCAGGTCAGAGGATGTGATACAAGCAGTGGGGAGTCACCAAAGGACCAAATGAGAGGAGTGGCAATGGGTGTGTGTCCCTTTGTGAAGGCCAAGAGAAATGGATGAAATGGATACAGACTCAAAAATCATGGGGTTAGAGAATAGAGTGCTTATTTTCTGCTCCATGAGTGGGACAGCTTTTAAAGTTTGAAAGACGGAATAGATATAAATAGTTAAGAATTTTTTTTAAAGAGAGAGAGAGAAATAATCAATTTTATTTAGTTTTTCATGTGGCCCCTGTTGCTCTGATACTTTGCCATGTACATGCTGCTGGCGTTTGAACCCACGTACCTGCGCATGCCAGGCAAGCACTGTAACCTCTGAGCCACTGCTCCAGCCCCGATAGTTAAGAATTTTGTCCTTGTTAAGTGCTTCAGTGTTGTCATCTAGAAAATGGAAAATAATAGTTCTTGTCTTATGTTTTGACAGTTAAATTAGTTAATATATGTAAGACACTTAGGGCAGGGTCTGGCCTTTAGTAAGAACTTTGTAAATGTTAGCTATTATTATTGGGAACAATACTGAAAGACCTGGGTCCTAGAGTTTGGAGTAGCAGGTTTCTACTCCTTGGTTTTTTTGTTTTGTTTTGTTTTGTTTTAAGAGAGAATCAATTTTATTTATTTTTTCATCTGGGTCTTGTTTTTCTGACACTTAGTTGCATACGTGGTGATGAGGTTCGAACCCAGGTCCTCGCACATGCCAGGCAAGCACTGTAACCACTGTAACCTTGCTCCAGTCTCTCTATTCCTTGTTTTGCCAACGGTTCTTCAAGGTGACATGTGACCTTGAACAAGATGCTTTCTCTCCCTCAGCTTCAGGCTCTGACATATGAAGTCAAGAGCCAGATCTTTCTGACTCAGGGACTGCTTGTCCTGCCTCTGCTTCTGTCCTCCAGGAGACCTGGAGCTAAATGCAACCTGGATCCTGTCATCACTTGGCCTCTTGCTGGTCACAGGTCACCACTCCCTTCTTGGAACATGATCTTCCTTTCCTCCATCACAGCTGGGCTCCTGAATTTCCTTCATCCTTTCTATCTGCTCTTTCTCTCCATCTTCTGTCTCCCTCTAACACATGAACCTGTCTTGGACTCTCCTCTCTGCACTCTGTCTCCAGGCCATGTCCTCTGTTCTCCAGGCTTCTATCACCTCTACCAAGCAAAAGACATCACATGGACATCTCTATCTAGTCCCCTCCCCTGAGTCATGGACCTGCATGACCATCTGTCTCCTGGTAGCTCCACTGCATATCCACAAAGCATCCCAAAGAGAACTCATCACTGCTGCCAGCCCCAGACCTACAGTCTCCTTCCTGGAGGTTGACACCACTATCATAATTTCAGAGATTTCAGTCCATGGTCTCTTGATCTTGTTGCTTTGAACCTGTGACAAGGCAGAACATCATGGCAGGGAGCTTAGGGTAGAGCAGAGCTTCTCAGTCATGAACAAAGAGAAGAGAAGGGTCAGAGTCCCAATATCCTCCTTAAGGTTATGCCCCCAGTGACCTAACTTCCTTCCACTATGCCCCCTCCTAAGGTTCCACCCGCTGTCCACAGAGCCATAGGCTGAAGATCAAGTCTAACACATGAGACTTGGGGGACATTTAAAATCCAAACCATAACCAATGCCCAGTTTGGAAGCTCTTATTCTCTGTGAGACTCAAATCTAAATCATCAAGAGTCCTGCCCAGTGCACCCTCTGAGTGTCTTCCTCATCCACCAGTCTTCACTACAGCCCAGGCTCTCCTCTCTCTCCCAGGACACTGCATTAGCCTCCACACTGGTCTCACTGTCCCTGGGGCACACTGGCATATGGGAATGATCAAGTAGGACTTATTCTAGAAATGAAAGTTTGGGGGCTGGAACAGTGGCTCAGTGGTTTCGGCACTTGCCTGGCAAGCACAAGGACCTGGGTTCAAACCCCAGCACCATGCGTACAACTAAGGGTTGGAGCAACTAAGGCCATGTGAAAAACTAAATAAAGTTGCTCCTCTCTTTCTCTGTCTCTCTCACTGTCCCTCTCTCTTAAAAAAAAATAAAAAAAGAAATGCAAGTTTGGTTAGATATCTTAATATAGATCAATATATCACATTCATAGAACAATAGGATCATTCCAACAGATGGAGAAATAGGCATTTGATAAAAGTCAATACCAGTTCATAACAAAAACTCTCAGAAAAAAAAGGAATAGAATGGAATTTCTTTATTCCAACAAAAGATATTCATGAAAATCCCATAGCTAAAATTATATTTAATATAAAATATTGACCACTTCTCCTCTGATATCATGGACTGTTGCAAAAATCTTCACTCACAACCCCCCACCTCCAGGACTGGGAATTGAACCCAGGGTCATGCACCTTGAGCTGCATCCCCACCCCTTTCTTCATTTTTGAGACAAGGTCTTGCTAAGTTTTCCTGGCAAGTCTTGAACTTGTGATCCTCTTGCCTCAGCTTCCAGAGTTACTGAGATTACAGGTGTGTGCCACTGTACCCAGCTAAATAGCACCATTTTTGTTCAGTCATTATACTAGTGGTCATAACCAGGATAAGAAAAAAATACAACTAAAAATGTAATAAAAGGAATAACTATTTAAAAAGTAAAACTATTTTTATTTTCTAATAACATGATTGTATAAATAGGAATTCTGAAAATATCTATAAATGATTTATTAGGGTTAATTTGTCAAGACTGGTAGATTTAAAGACATTATACAAAAATAATTATACTTCCATATGCTAGCAACAGTTAGAAGATCAAATTTGGGGGCTAGAGTGGTTGCACAGCAGTTGGAGCGCTTGCCTGGCATGGCAAGGACCTGGGTTCAAACCTCATTCCCACATACACAACTAAGAGTCTGAGAAACAAAGGTCAGATGAAAAAAATAAATAAAATTGATTCTCTCATTCTCTCTCTCACTCTCTCCCTCTCTCTTAAAAAAAAATCAAATTTTAAAACAATAGCATTTACACTGGCATTAAAAAGCACCAAATGTCTAGGAATAAATGCAATGAAATATAGAACACTTATACTGAAAATTTTATAATTACGGTTGCAAGCAATAAAAGAAGGATATGCCACATTCATGCACTGCACAAATTCAGTATTGTTAAAAATGCCTACTGTCCTCAAACCACCTTAAAGATTCAATGCAATTCCAATCAGAATCCAACATTTTTTAAATCAACAAACTTTTTCTAAAATTTATATGAAAATGGAAAGAAACTAACAGTGCAATGTTGGAGAAGTACAAAGCTTGAGGAATTATACTACCATACATAAAACTTATTAGAAAATTTCTGTAATTAACACAATATAGCTTGGCACAGGGTAAACCAGAAGATCAATGATACAGAGCAAAGAATCCAGAAATAAGTTCATACATACATGATTATTTGATTTACGAGAAAAGGGCCACTACAATTCACTGGAAGGAGAAGAGTCTTATTAAAAAAAAAATGATGTGGGGGCTGGAGCGGTGGCTCGGCATTTATGGTGCTTGCCCAGCATGCATGAGTACACGGGTTCAAACCCCAGCACCCACATATACAACTAAGTGTCAGAGCAACGAAAGCCATGTGAAAAACTCAATAAAAATTGATTCTCACTGTCTTTCTCTCTTTAAAAAAATGATGCTAAGGATTAGGGGTATAGACAGCGGGGGCAAGAGCCTGGGTTCAATTCCTTCCATCCTCCAAAACATCATGGTTCCTTTATAGGGGATATTGTTGGGAGGACACATAGGTGAGTCTTCGGGGCACTGAATTTTGATCTTAAGTACTACATAATTCATCATGTGGTACTCTTATGATTTAGGAAATCTAATGTTTATAAGTTATCCCTCAGTTTATTTATTTATTTATTTTTAAGAGAGAGGGACAGTGAGAGAGATAGAGAAAGAGAGAAACAACTTTATTTAGTTTTTCACATGGCCTTAGTTGCTCCAACGCTTAGTTGTGTACGTGGTGCTGGGGTTTGAACCTGGGTCCTCGTGCTTGCCAGGCAAGCGCTGAAACAGCTGAGCCACCGCTCCAGCCCCTGTCCCTCAGTTTTTATAAAATGAACATTAGGGGGCTGGAGCGATGGCTTGGTTGTTACGGTGCTTGCACAGCATGCAAGAGTACACGAGTTCAAACCCCAGCACCACGTACACAACGAGATCTCCAAACAACGAAAGCCAAATGAAAATCTAAATAAAAATTGTTTCTCTCTTTCTCTCTATCTCACTGTACCTCTTTCTTTAAAAATAAAAAAAAAAAACATGAACATTAGGGGCAGGAGCGGTGGCTCAGCAGTTATGGCGCTTGCCTGGCATGCTTGAGGACACAGATTCAAACCCCAGCACCACGTACACAACTAAGTGTGGGAGCAACGAAAGCCATGTGAAAACTAAATAAAATTGATTCTCTCATTCTCTCTCACTGTCTTTCTCTCTTTCTTTTTTTTTTTTTTAAGAGAGAAGGACAGTGAGAGAGAGAGAGAGAGAATCAATTTTTATTGAGTTTTTCACATGGCTTTCGTTGCTCCGACACTTAGTTGTGTACCTAGTGCTGGGGTTTGTACTTGTGTACTTGCACATGCCAGGCAAGTGCCGTAACCACCAAGCCACCACTCCAGCCCCCCTCTCTCTCCTTTCTTAAACAAAACAAAACAACAACAACAAAAAAAAAAACCCGAACATTAGGCCAGGCACAGTGGCACCTGCCTGTAATCCTAGCAAATTGGGAGGCTGAGGCAGAAGGATCTTAAGTTCAAGTCCAGCCTCAGCAACTTAGCGAGGCCCCAAGTCACTTAGGAAGACCCTGTCTCAAAATAAAATAGAAAAAGAGCTAGGGGTGTGGCTCAGTGTTCAAGCATCCCTGAGTTCAATCCCCTGAAGCAAAAAACTAAAAATAAAGCTCAGAATGCTCGAGTCCTGGATTCAGTTCCCAGCAATCCGTGCCCCCCACAAAAAGAAAAATGAACATTAAGAAATCTACACTCTTAAAGTCCTTCCATGGGGCTGGAGCGGTGGCTCAGCAGTTTCGGCGCTTGCCTGGCAAGCACGAGGACCCGGGTTCAAACCCCAGCACCACATACACAACTGAGTGTTGGAGCAACTAAGGCCATGTGAAAAACTAAATACAGTTGTTACTCTCTTTCTCTATCTCTCTCACTGTCGCTCTCTCTTTAAAAAAATAAAATAAAATAAATAAAGTCCATCCGTGTCCCCGCTGAGTGAAGGAGAAAACGCAGATTTCCTTGCCAGCACTGATGGCAGATGTCACTAGTTTACCATTGTCTTCTGCTCTGAGTTCCATGAGTTCAGAACCACTGTCATAACCAGCTTCCGGAACAGTCCCTGGGACGTGCAGGTGCCCCATCGGTACACGTTTTTAGTAAATTAATGACGGAGTAGTGGCTTTATTTTGTTCCAACAGCATACTTCCGAGCTCCATTTCTAGTTCTTTCCATAGTTTCAGGAGTCTTCCGACTTACTTTCCAACCCCTCAGAACTACTCACTTCTGCCCAAAGAGACTGTGTTCTTGCCCATCTCCAGCTTTTGTCTGTGTTGTTCCAGAATGTTCTTTTCCCTATTTTCTGACAAATTCCTGCCAATTTTCTGGGTCCTTTCCTGTGAATTCTTCTCCAAACCCTCTAGCAGCTCATTTTTTCATGTTTGTAAAACTTGAATACACATGGTAGGCGTGGTGGTGCATGTCTATAATCCCAAAGACTTGGGAGGCTGAGTCAGGAGGACTTAAGTTTGAGGCCAGTCTGGGAAACTCTGTGAGACCCTGTCTCGAGTTTTTTCCTTTTTTTTTTTTTAAGGACTAGGAATGTAGCTCAGTGGTACAGTTTAGTTCCTTGGACCACAAAACTTTAATATACAATGCTTATCATTTTGTCTTTATTTCTCTGACTCTACAACTCACTGACTTGGAGAGGTTAGACACCTTGCCTGTCTCTGGGTTGCTTGTTCTCAGTTTACACTACCCCCTACCCAAGACCTAATCTTTATCTTTCTCCCTGCTGTTCTGTGTTTTGGGAGGCTGACCTCTATAGATCACCTAGGAAACCTAGCCTCTGGTTTCCTGTGGATTCTACTAGTGGGAAGCCCCCGTAGGAGAAAGAGGGAAAAGCAGTAATTCCTCACCTCCCACCCCCATTCTCTGTGGTCAGGTGGCACCAATTCCACAACTCCAGTGCCACTTGGTTCTGGGGACAACCCTCCTTCCCCTTCAGCCTTCAGACCTGTGGGCGGTAAGGCTCCCTGCTGTTGGTAACCTGAGGGCATCTCACCTTCTCTCACCTAAGTGCAGTTGGATTGGATCCAGGACCCCCAACAGATGACAAGGTCCACAGATGCTCAAGTCCCTTACTTTATATGTATAAACTGTCATAATTTTTTTTAAGAGAGGGGGGAGAGAGAGAGAGAGAATCAATTTTTATGGAGTTTTTCACATGGCTTTCGTTGTGTACGTGGGTGCTGGGGTTTGAACCTGTGTACTTGCACATTCCAGGCAAGTGCATTAACCACCAAGCCACTGCTCCAGCCCCTAAACTGTCATACTTTAAACCATCTCAAGGTTACTTTTAAAGTCAGGCATGGGGGCTGGAGCAGAGGCTCAGCAGTTGGAGCTCTTGCCTGGCATGGGTGAGGACCTGGGTTCAAACCCCAGCACCATGTACACAACTAAGTGTCAGAGAAACAAAGTCCAGATGAAAATTAAATAAATCTGATTTCCTCTTTTCTCTCTCTCTATTTAAAAAAAATAAAGAAATAAAGCCAGGCATGATGGCACTCACTTGTAATCCCAGGAGGCTGAGGCAGGAGGCTCACAAGTCTGAGACCAGTCTCTACAAGTTAGAGAGACCCTGTCTCAAAATAAAAAATAAAAATAACTGGGGATGTGGCTCAGTGTTAAAATGTCCCTGGGTTTAATCCCCAGTAACTCCCGCCCCGGAGAAAAAGATTACTTATAATACCTCCTTGTTCTACTGTGTTATCTAGGAAATACTGACAAGAAAAAGGTCTGTGCATGTTCAGTACAGACTCAGTTTGTTTTTTCTGAATATTTTTAGTGCACTTGGTTGAGTCTGCAGATGCAGAACAGAGGATACAGCAGGTCAACTGTAGTCCCTTTATGAAATTCTCTTCAAGAATTTGAGGGCAGA
>PVKS010049631.1:0-11899 GCA_004027875.1 Aplodontia rufa
GGGGCTTCTTAAGTAGAAAGTAATGTTGACACTGGAAGCAGCAGGGGAGTGCACACCATGATCCTCATTCTTGTTACTGGACTGGTGAGTTTTCCAATGTTTCCGGCCATGGTCATGTGAGGGTGACTGTCCCCCTTGCATGTGGCTGGCACAACCAGGCCTGCAGTTGGCAAGTTTGACCTCCCTGGCATCAAACAGCAGACGTACAACGTCTTGGAGAGCCTTGGCAGAAGGTAGTGAAGCTCCAGTGTGGGCAAGGGATGGGGGACGGCATGTGCTTCATGTTCAGGGGAGGCCTTCGGGGACCAAGAACAGTTGCTGGGTGAGGGATTCATGGCTTGAGCATTGAGGACACAAGGTCAGGCAGTGGTTGTTGGTGCAGGGGCTACTGCAGCAGAGGCTTGTTGCATGATTTTGCAAGTTGTACCTACAAGGGGTCACGAATTGTCCTGGATTGTTCACACAGCAGCCTTCCATGCAAGGTTGGGATGAATAGAGGAAGAGGCAGCCCAAACCTGGACTGTGTGCTGCACTGCTGTCCCTGATTCCTTGTCTGATTTGTGGCTGCTGGATGTTTTTGGCCTCCTGAATCATGCCTGCACTGATCTGGTTTGAGAGTGGACTTGTGTGCACCAGTAGCCTGGGCTGCCGAATTAAAGGCTTATCCCAGCATCAGGAAGTGAGGCCTGCATTGTGTCCAGAGGTAGAGGGAGGGTATGTGAGTGAAGCTAGTAGAGGGCTGAGGAGGCCAGGAGATGTGCTGGGTTCAAAGGCGATATGGGTAGCCTCAAGAAGAGAAGGAGAGGCATTCTTTTTTGGTGCAGGTGGTAGAGTTTGAGGGTTAACATGATTTTTCTGGGAGTCTTAGTTTGTGCTTGGTATCTTCCCTTGGGATCCAGAGAGGGATGGACACCTCTGAGTTGGGGAGTGTGCAGGAGTGTTGTTGGCCAGGCCAGTGCATGTTGGTGAAAGTATTTTGTGAGAAGCATAAAGAGACCGGTATCCAGAGAATCTGAGCTTTGTTTTCAAGAAGTGTGTTGAAGGCTTGAATTGCATTATCAATATGGAGAGCATGTACTGCTCCTTAATGTTACAAAAAAAAACATATCCTCCTATTGGTAGGTGTGTGTCTGCATTAAACTGTATTTCTAATTCATGGTGATTTTGATATTTTACCTTTTCTTCCTTAAAAGGTAGGTTAAGATTTAATCTTAGATATAGCGCGTGTGAGTGTGTGGGGAAACGCACACATGCATGTGCTTCTACACAACTAAGAATTTCTTGAGCTGAACGATAAAAATGTGGCCGTAAAGACTTTTTGTAACACTACCTTTTCATTGTTCATTCTTTCCATTTTTACCCATAAACAGAGGTCCCTCCACTGCTATATGACAGCACGATATGCAACATGACATTTTGGTAATGATATGCGGAATCCTGTGTGCAATATATATTAAGGCTAAAGGCCTTTGAGTCCGTTGAGTTTGCCTTAAAAATGTGAGTGATTCATAAAATACCGAGTCTGCTAAGTGGTTGTCATTTTTTCTGTCTGTTTCTATTTGAGTGACTTCAGCAAACTTTTGGTTGTGGCAAAACAGAGGATTTTCCTACATGCATTTACGTGGAATATTCACCAAATTTAATGATCATTTGTCTTAGTTCTTACTCATCCTTCATTAGAAGATTGAACACAATTGCTCATTTGACTTTCCTGTGTATTTATTACACTTGTTAATTTTGATGCTGGGATCCAAGCTAGGGAGGTGTAGCTGGAGGTGTGTTTTCCACAAACCAACTCTGCTCGTTGACCATGGAGTTTGGCCAAAGGCTCTGCAGATATCTCGGAGGAAATCCGAGCAGAGAGACCTGGTGTCACCGAAAGTTTAGGTTCTGAGAATCTCACCATTTGCCCCTGGCCTCCCAAATGGAGAAGACATAATTGCCAATGTAATGGCATTAGCAGGAGGAACCTTTGAAATGGAGTTAGTTCATGACAGAATGTCCCTCACGGATCGACCACAACTGTTCCAGAAGGAAACTGAGGGCATACGAAGCTTTTCCTTGCACTTTGAGTATACTCAAGCAGCATGCATGTTCAAAAACAGAAAGCTCACAGAAATACACCAGGCACCATGTCTGGCCATGATTTGATGTTGCAATTCCCTGCTTGCAAATCCCTGAGGAGTAAAAGTTCAATGGGTGCAAGCCAGGCAATCTAAGGAACAGTGCTATTGCACGCGAGTGAGGTGAGTGTTTGAAATGGAGAGTAAGAGATGATGGAGAGAAGAGATGGGATTTGTGGGGCCACTGGAAAATGCAACTGTGGCACCTGCTGGTGTTGTCAGGGTGAAACAAAGTAACTACTCATGAATCAGCCGTTTGTTTTCTTCATGGAGGTATGTGATGATGCATGGAAAGACTGAGATTGAAGAGGTGAGAAGAGATAGATGAGAAAGTTTAGATATCAAGAATTGTGGCTTGGTCCTGGTACCACAGGTACGTGGGTGAACACACTGCTTGGACAGATGACAACGAATGTGGGGCAGAAATTTGTCAAGACAAGATTTGTCTTTATGATAAGCAACTCTTCAACAGGAGAAGAAAGAGATCACGATGCAGGTGTGTGTTTCTGAATGGGTACAATAGCTGAATGCATGTTTGGAAGAGTGTGTACTCCACAATTATGCCAATAATGAACAGAGGGAGTTCAAAATTTTTTTTCAGGAAATGATGTAAGGCAAGCACCACAGTCTTTTCTCAGTTTGGCCTCGTCTCTCTGGGTCAACTCTGCTGCAAACTTCTTCAAAAATCACAGAACTTGGCCACCTCACACTGCTTCCCTTTCCATCCATTGCAGGCGCCCTCAGTGCTCATCTGCACTCACCTCCAATGTATGGACCCAGTACGGAATCCATGTCTCTCATCAGATTGAAATTCCTTCCTCTAAATTGGCTGTGAACATCAATACTTCCTTAGGCGCAGCCTTCCTCAGTGCAGCTGTCATTGCTGTAGAGGCCCCAATGCTTCTGGGTTTCTTTCCTCTCTGTATGAGCTCCAAGCATCAATTTCATAAGTTTGCCCCCATTTCTTACATCTTCCCTGAATCTGCCTTACAGCCTGGCTCTTCTGAATAGCTTTGAATGTATCTGATGCCTGCACAGCTTTTGTGCCTTGCAAAGAACCCTGAAGGGCAAATATCCCAAAAGTCACTGTGAGCATCTCTGAGCACTGTAGCATGTATGATCCAGTAAAACCTGAGTGCAATCAAGTAGGTGTGCATTGATGTTCTGATTTCTCCTTTTCCATTGTGACAGGGGGGTGGAACCCATGCCTGTCACAGGCCACAAAACCTCGCTGCAATTTGCCATGTCCCCGCCCATGGCCACACCCTCAGATGTCCACTGGGCCCTAGGGCCTCAAGTCAAGTTACGTGGAACAAGCGCTTTTTGAAAGTGCAGGGTTTTCATCCAGGAAGATTCAGAAGAAGACTCGGCAGCATGGAAAATGACATGCTTCTGCTGTTCTCTGTGTCCCGGAAAACTGAAGAAGGGAATGTTGACACTGGAAGAAGCGGGGAAGAGCACACCGGGATCCTCTTTCTTGTTACTGCACTGTTGAGTTTTCAAATGTTCCCGGCCATGGTCTTGCAAATGTGGTAGTCCCGCTTGCATGTTTTTGCACAATCAGGCTTGCAGTTGGAGAGTGTGACCTCCCTGGCATCCAACGAAAGTCCTACAGGTTCTTGGAGAGCCTCGGCAGAAGGTAGGGAAGCTCCAGTGTGGGCAAGGGATGGGGGAGGGCGTCTGATTCCTGGTCAGGGGAGGCCTTCGGGGTCAAGGAACAGTTGATGGCATTGGGATGGACGGCTTGAGCATTGAGGACACAAGGTTAGTCAGTGTTTGTTGGTGCAGGGGCTACTGCAGCAGAGGCTTGTTGCATGATTTTGCAAGGTGTACTTGCAAGGGGGCAGGAATGGCCCTGGATTGTTCACACAGCAGCCTTCCATGCAAGGTTGGGATGTATAGAGGAAGAGGCAGCACAATCCTGGACTGATGTGCTGCACTGCTGTCCCTGACTCCTTGTTTTATTTGTGGCTGCTGGATGTTTTTGGCCTCCTGAAGCATGCCTGTGTTGACCTGGTTTGAGCCTGAACTTGTGTGCGCCAGTAGCCTGGGCTGCAGACTTAAAAGGCTGATCCCTGCATCAGGAAGTGAGGCCTTCATTGTGTCCAGAGGTAGAGGGAGCATATGTGAGTGAAGCTAGTAGAGGGCTGAGGGGGCCAGGAGATGTGCTGGGTTCAAAGGCTATATGGATAGCCTCAAGAAGAGAAAGAGAGGCACTCATTGTTGGTGCTGGAGGTAGAGACTGAGGGGTAGCATGATGTTTCTGGGAGTCTTATTTTGTTCTTGATACTTTCCCTTGGGATCCAGGAAGGAATGGGTGCCTCTGATTTGGGGAGAGTGTGGGTGTGTTGACCAAACCATTGAAGTTTGATGGAAGTATTTTGTGGGAACCTTAAAGAGACAGGAGTCCAGGGCACCTGAGCTTTGTTTTCAAGAAGTGTGTTGAAGGCTTGAATTGCATTATCAATATGGAGAGCATGTACTGCTCCTCACATTTTACCAAAACCCATATCCTCTTATTGGTAGGTGTGTGACTGTATTCAACTCTATTTCTAATTCATGGTGATTGTGACATTTTACATTTTCTTCCTTAAAATATAGATAATTATTTAATCTTAGATTTAGTGTGTGTGAGTATGTGGGGAAACACGCACACGCGTGTGCTTCTACACAGCTATGGATTCCTTGAGCTGAACGATCAAAGTGTGGCCCTAAAAATTTTTGTAACATTAACTATTTATTGTTCATTCTATCCATTTTGACCCATAACCAGAGGTCCCTCCACTACTATATGTCGGCACGGTTTGCAACATGACATTTTGGTAACGATATGTGGTATCCTGTGTGCAATATGTATTAAGGCTCAAGGCCTCTGAATCCGAAGAGTTTGCCTGAAAAATGTGGGAGATCCGTAAAATACTGAGTCTGCTAAGTGGTTGTTTTTATTTTCTGTCTCTTTCCATTTGAGTGACTTCAGCAAACTTTTGGTTGTGGCAAAACAGAGGATTTTCCTATATGCATACACGTGGAATAGTCACCATTTTAATGATCATTTCTCTTAGTTCTTACTCATCCTTCATTGGAAGATGGAAAATAATTGCTCATTTGGCATTCCTGTGTATTTATTATATTGGTTAATTTTGATGCTAGGACCCAAGCTAGGGAGGTGTAGCTGGAGGTGTGTTTTCCACAAGCCAAGTCTGCTCCTTGGCCATGGAGCCTGGCCAAAGGCTCTGCAGATATCTCGGAGGATATCCGAGCAGTGAGACCTGGTGTCACCGAAGGTTTAGGTTCTGAGAATCTCACCATTTGCCCCGGGTCTTCCAAATGGTGAAGACTTAATTGCCAATGTAATGGCATTAGCAAGAGGAACCTTTGAAATGGATTTAGTTCATGACTGAATGTCACTCACGGAATTACCACAACCCTTCCAGAAGAAAACTGTGTCCATTAGAAATTATTTCTTACACTTTGAGTTTACTGAAGCAGCATGCATGTTCACAAACAGAAAAATCATAGTAATTCACCAGGCACCCATGTCTGTCCATGAATTGATGTTGGAATTTCCTGCTTGCAAATCCCTGAGGAGGAAATGTCCACTGGGTGCAACCACGCAATCTAAGGAACAGTGCTATTGCATGTGAGTGAGGTGAGTGTTTAAAATGGAGAGTAAGAGATGATGGAAAGTAGAGAAGGTATTTGTTGAGCCACTAGAAGATGCAGCTGTGGCACCTGCTGGTGGTTTCATGTTGAAACAAAATTACTACACATACATCAACCCTTTGTTTTCTTCATTGAGGTATGTGATCATGCATGGAAATCCTGAGATGGGAAAGGTGGGACAAGAGAGATGAGAAAGTTTAGAAATCAAGAGTTATGGCTTGGTCCTGGGACCATAGGTACGTGGGTTAACACACTACGTGGACAGATGACAACGGATGTGTGGCAAAGAGTGTCAAGAGAAGATTTGTCGTTATGATGAGCAACCCTTCAAAAGAAGAGTTGGAGAAAGAGAGCACAATGCAGGAGTGTGTTTCCCAATGGCCCGATAGCTGGATGCAGGTTTGGAAGTGTTTCCTCCACAATTATGCAAATAATGAACAGAGGGGGTTCAAGATTTTTTTTCAGGAAATGATGTAAGCCAAGCACCACATTCTTTTCTGAGTTTGGCCTGGTCTCTCTGGGTCAAGTCTGCACTAAAATGCTGCAAAAATCACAGAACTTGGCCACCTCGCACTGCCTCTCTTTCCATCCATAGCAGGAGCCCCTCCAATGTATGGACCTAGTATGGACTCCATTACTCTCATCAGATTAAAATTCCTTCTTCCAAGTTGGCTGTGAACTTCAACACTGCCTTTGGCACAGAGTTGCTCAGTGTACTGTCATTGCTGTCCAGGCCCCCAATACTTCTGGGATTCTTGGCTCCCTGTCTGATTTCCAAGCACCATTTTCGTAAGTTTGCCCCCATTTCTTACATCTTACCTGAATCTGCCTTACAGCCTGGCTCTTCTGCATAGCCTGAAAGTCTCGGATGCCTGCACAGCTTTTGTGCCCTGCAGAGAACCCTGAGGGGCGAATATCCCAAAATACACTGTGAGCATCTCTTAGCACTGTAGCTTGTATGAGCCAGTAAAAGGTGAGTGCAATCAAGGGGGTATGCATTGATGTTCTGATTTCTCCTTTTTCCATTTTGACAGGAGGGTGGAACCCATGCCTGTCACAGGCCACAACACCCTTGGCCCTGACCGCCATGGTCCCACCCATTTGCAACACCCTCTGATGTTCAGTGGGCCCTAGGCCCTCAAGTCAGGGCTCGTGGAACAAGCGCTGTTTGAAAGCGAAGGGATTTCATTCAGGAGGCTTCAGAAGATGACCCGGCGGCATGGAAAAGGACAGGCTTCTGCTGTCTTCCGTGTCCCGGAAAACTAAAAAAGAGTATGTTGACTAAGGAACAAGCGAGGAAGGGCACACCGGGATCCTGTTTCTTCTTACTGCACTGGTGAGGTTTCCAATGTTCCTGGCCCTGGCCTTGCAAGCATGGCAGTCCCCCTTGCATGTGGCAGCCCAACCAGGTATGCAGTTGGCCAGTATGATCTCCCTAGCATCCAACGACAGACCTACAGGATTTCTGAGAGCCTCCTCAGAAGGTAGGGAAGCTCCAGTGTGGGATAGGGATCGGATAGGGCATGTGCTTTCTGGTCAAGAGAGGCCTTCAGGGACCAGGAACATTTGCTCTGCGTGGGAAAAAAGGCTTGAGCATTGAGTACACAAGATCAGGCAGTGGTTGGTGCTGCAGGGGCTACAGTAGCAGAGTCTTGTTGCATAATTTTGCAAGGTGTACCTGCAAGGGGGCAGTAATGGCCCTGGATTGCTCACATAGCAGCTTTCCATGCAAGGTTGGGATGTACAGAGAAAGAGGCAGCCCAAACCTGGACTGATGTGCTGCACTGCTGTCCCTGACTCGGTGTCTGACTTGTGGATGCTGGATGTTTTTGGCCTCCTGAAGCATGCCTGCACTGATGTGGTTTGAGCCTGGACTTGTGTGCGCCAGTAGCCTGGGCTGCCGTCTTCCAAGGCTGGTCCCAGCATCAAGTAGTGAGGCCTGCAGTGTGCCCAGAGGTAGAGGGAGTTCATGTGTGTGAATCTAGGAAAGGGCTGAGGAGGCCAGGAGAGGTGCTGGGTTGAAGAGGCGATATGGATAGCCTCAATAAGAGTAAGAGAGGTGATATGGGTATCCTCAGGAAGAAGAGAGGCAATCTTTGTTGGTGCAGGAGGTAGAGACTGAGGGGTAGCATGATGTTTCTGTCAGTCTTAGTTTGTGCTTGGTGCCTTGCCTTGGGATCCAGGTAGGGATGGGTGATTCCGAGTTGGGGAGTGTGCGGGGTGTTAGGCAGTCCATTGCAGGTTGGTGGAAGTATATTGTGGGAAGCGTAAAAAGACCAGGATCCAGGGCACCTGAGTTTTGATATCAAGAAATGTGTTGATGGCTTGAATTGCATTATCAGTATGAAGAGCATGTACTATTCCTTACAATTTACGAAAACATATATCTTCTTATTGGAAGGTGTGTGACTGCATTAAACTGTATTTCTAATTCATGGTGATTTTGACATTTTACATTTTCTTCCTTAAAAGATAGGTAATGATTTAATCTTAGATATAGTGTGTGAGTGTGTGGGGAAACGCGCACATGCGTGTGCTTCTGCACAGCTAAGGATTCCTTGAGCTGAACGATAAAAATGTGGCCGTAAAGACTTTTTGTAACACTAACTTTATCTTGTTCATTCTTTCCATTTTGACATATAAACAGAGGTTGCTCCAATGCTATATGTCCGCAAGGTGTGCAACATGACATTTTGGTGATGATATGCGGCATCCTGTGTGCAATATGTATTAAGGCTAAAGGCCTCTGAGTCCATTGAGTTTGCCTTAAAACTGTGGGAGATCCCTAAAAAAACCGAGTCTCCTAAGTGATTGTCTTTATTTTCTGTCTGTTTCCATTTGAATGACTTCAGCAAACTTTTGGTTGTAGCAAAACAGAGGATTTTCCTATATGCATGGAATATTCACCAAATTTAATGATCATTTGTCTTAGTTCTTACTCATTCTTCATTCGAAGATGGAACACAATTGCTCATTTGACTTTCCTGTGTATTTATTATACATGTTAATTTTGATTCTGGGACCCAAGCTAGGGAGGTGTAGCTGGAGGTGTGTTTTCCACAAGTCAACTCTGCTCTTTGACCATGGAGTGTGGCCAAAAGCTCTGCATATATCTGGGAGGAAATCGAGGCAGGGAGGCCTGTTGTCTCCGAAGTTTAGGTTATGAGAATGTCACCATTTGCCCCGGGTCTTTCAAATGGTGAAGACTTAATTACGAAGGTAATGGCATTAGCAGGAGGAACCTTTGAAATGGAGTTAGTTCATGACAGATTGTCCCTCACTGATCGACCACACCCTTCTAGAAGGAAATTAGGGGCATACGAAATTTTTCCTTACACTTTGAGTATATTCAAGCAGCATGCATGTTCAAAAACAGAAAGCTCACAGAAATTCATCAGGCACCAATGCATGGACATGATTTGATGTTGCAATTCCCTGCTTGCAAATCCCTGAGCAGTAAATGTCCATTGGGTGCAAGCCAGGCAATCTAAGGAACAGTACTATTGCATGCGAGTGAGGTGAGTGTTTGAAATGGAGAGGAAGAGATGATGGAAAGAAGAGATGGGAATTGTGGAGCCACTGGAAGATGCAGCTATGGCACCTGCTGGTGGTTTCAGGGTGAAACAAAGTAACTACACATGCATCATCCTTTTGTTTTCCTCATGGAGGAATGTGATCATGCATGGAAAGACTGAGATGGGAAAGGTGGGACAAGAGAGAAGAGAAAGTTTAGAAATCAAGAGTTGTGGCTTGGTCCTGGGACCACAGGTACGTGGGTGAACACACTATATGGACAGATGACAATAGATGTGGGGCAGAAGAGTGTCAAGAGAAGATTTGTCATTAAGATGAGCAACCCTTCAACAGGAGTAGAAAGCGATCACGATGCAGGTGTGAGTTACCCAACGGGTCCTATAGCTGAATGCATGTTCGGAAGAGTGTTTACTCCATAATTATGCGAATAATGAACAGAGGGATTTCAAGATTTTTTTCAGGAAATAATGTAAGCCAAGTACCACGGTATTATCTGAGTTTGGCCTGGTGTTTCTGATTCAACTCTGTTCCAAAATGCTGCAAAAATGACAGAAATTGGCCACACCGCACTGCTTCCCTTTCCGTACAGAGCAGGTGCCCTCAGTGAGTGCTCATCTGCACTCACCTCCAATGTGTGCACCCAGTATGGATTCCATGTCTCTCATCAGATTAAAATTCCTTCCTCCAAGTTGGCTGTGAACTTCACCACTGACATAGACGAAGCCTTGCTCAGTGCATCTGTCATTGCTGTCCAGGCCCCAATGCTTCTGGGATTCTTGGCTCCCTGTCTGAGCTCCAAGCACCACTTCCATTAGTTTGCCCCCATTTCTTACATCTTCCCTGAATCTGCCTTACAGCCTGGCTCTTCCGCATAGCCTGGAAGTCTCCTATGCCTGCACAGCTTTTGTGCCCTGCAAAAAACCCTGAGGGGCTAATATCCCAAAAGACACTGTGAGCGACTCTGAGCGCTGTAGCATGATGACCCAGTAAATAGTGAGTGAAATCAAAGGGGTGTGCTTTGATGTTCTGATTTTACCTTTTTCCTTTGTGATTGGGGTGGAACCCATGCCTGACACAGGCCACACCCCCGCACCCCAAGCCACCGAGGCCCCGCACATGGCCACACTCTCGGCTGTCCAGTGGTCCCTAGGCCCTCAATTCAGGGCACGTGGAATAAGCACTTTTTGAAAGTGGAGGGATTTCATCCAGGAGGCTTCAGAAGAAGACCCAGTGGCATATGAGAGGACATGCTTCTGCTGTCCTCCGTGTGCCAGAAAACGGAACAACAGAATGTTGAACCTGGAAACAGCAAGGGAGGGCACACCGGGATCCTCTTTCTTGTTACTGCACTGGTGAGTTTTCCAATGTTCCCGGCACTGGCCTTGCGAGGGTGGCAGTCCCCCTTGCATGTGGCTGGCCCTACCAGGCCTGTGGTTGGCGAATTTGACCTCCCTGGCATTCAACAGCAGACCTACAGGATCTTGGATTGCCTAAGCAGAAAGTAGGTAAGCTCCAGTATGGACAAGGGATGGGGAAGGGCATGTGAATCATGGTCAGGGGAGGCCTTCGGGGACCAGGAACAGTTGCTGGGTGTGGGATGGAGGCTTGAGCATTGAGGACACAAGGTCAGGCAGTGGTTGTTGGTGCAGGGGCCACTGCAGCAGATATTGTTGCATGATTTGTAAAGTGTAACTGCAAGGGGGTATGAATGGCCCTGGATTGTTGACACAGCAGCCTTCCATGCGTGTATGGAGGAAGAGGCAGCCCAAACCTGGACTGGTGTGCTGCACTGCTGCCCCTGACTCCTTGCCTTATTTGTGGCCACTGGATGTTTTTGACCTCCTGAAGCATGCCTGCGTTGACCTGGTTTAAGCCTGGACTTTTGTGCGCCAGTTGCCTGGGCTGCCGTCTTGCAAGGCTGATCGCAGCCTCAGGTAGTGAGGCCTGCAGTGTGCCCACAGGTAGAAGGAGGGCATGTTTGTGAAGCTAGGAGAGGGCTGAGGATGCCAGTAGAGGTGCTGGTTTCAGAAGTCATATGGGTAGCCACAAGAAGAGAAAGAGTAGCCCTCTTTGTTAGTGCAGGAGGTAAAGACTGAGGGCTAGCATGATGTTTCTGGCAGTCTTAGTTTGTGCTTAGTACCTTCCCTTGGCATCAAAGTAGGGATTGGTGTCTCCGGGTCGGGGAGTGCCCGGGAGTGTTGGACAGGCCATGCAGGTTGATGGAAGTATTTTGTGGGAAGCGTAAAGAGACCGGTGTCCAGGGCACCTGCACTTTGTTTTCAAGAAGTGTGTTGAAAACTTGAATTGCATTATCAGTATGGAGAGCATGTACTGCTCCTTACATTTTACCAAACCCATATCTTCCTATTGCTAGGTGTGTGACTGTATTAAACTGTATTTCTAATTCATGGTGATTTTGACATTTTACCTTTTCTTACTTAAAAGATAGGTAATGATTTAATCTTTGATATTGTGTGTATGTGTGTGTGGAAACACGCACACGCGTGTGCATCTACTCAGCTAAGGATTTCTTGAGCTGCACGATAAAAATGTGGCCCTGAAGACTTTTTGTAACACAA
>PVKS010049632.1:0-11899 GCA_004027875.1 Aplodontia rufa
TCTCCCCACCTCCTATTCCAAAGGACCTTTTGTGTCATTCCTTCCATTATGTCCTTTAACAGGACTTCTATGTCTCTTCCACTAGCAGCTCTACCTCTCATTTTAGACTTGTGCATCCCTCTTTGCTTACTGAATTTCCATATTCCAGTACTTACCTGCAGAGGCAGGCTGGCCTCTTCCGCATCCAGGCAGGCCTCCAAGGGGTTTGGACTGGTGCTCCTGCTCCCTGAGGGAGGTGCTGCTGCTCCTGCAGGGGTGGCGTTGGGGAGCACCGAGGCAGGCCGAGGATGAGGGGGTGGCTGTGGCTGCAGGGACTGGATGGTGAAGGTGGAGTAGAGGCCGGAGCGCATGTACTCATTCCGGCTGCTGCGTGCCAAACCACCTGGGCCTGCCATTCCTGTACCCTTGGGTGTGCCTGGCTTTCCAGAGACAGTGTCCCCAGGGGCAGCATGTAGAGCAGCAGGGGCCACATTTGCCACAGCAGAGGCTACTGATACCTCAGGCTGGGGCAGGCAGTCTTCTGTGGAGCACCTTGCAACCTCGGGGTAGGATACAAACTTATAGACGAACTTCTGGCCACTCACTTTGCGGATGATATTCTGGGAAGGGAAGAGAAAGAACCAAGGGCCTTACAGAAAATGGGCAGGGTGGAGAGAAGGTGTTGTTCTTCATCTTTCCCACTTGCTTATATATTTATATATATATATACATACATATATATATATACATACATATATACATGTATGTATATATATATATATGTGTGTGTGTGTGTGTGTGTGTGTGTATATATATATATATATAAATATTGTTTTGTACTGGCTATTGAATCCAGGGGTGTCTATCACTGAGCTACATGCCCAGTCCTTTTTATTTTTTTTGAGACAGGTTCTACGCTGTTGAGGATCTTGATACACTGCTGTGGCTGGCCTCAAACCTGCGATCCTCCTGCCTCAGCCTCCTGAGTTGCCAGGATTACAGGCATGTGTGCGCCACATCCAGCTCTCACGCTTGCTCCCAATTTGCTCATCTCTTCTTTGATTTGTGGGTTCCTCCCTTTTTATTCCCTTCCCAGATTTCCCTCTCCGTATCCCCTCCCCAGTTTCTCCTTCTCTATTGCCCCTTCCACAATTCTTTCTTCAGTTTCCTTCCATCCATCTTCCTCCGAATCTCCCTGTCACTCTTCATCTCCATCTGTCTGACTCCCCTCGTCCCACTGGCTCCACCTCACAATGGGACTCACTTAGGGGAGAAGATGAGATTCACATTTTCCTATTGGCTCCAAGAACTACTGGTTAACAAGGTCGGATGCCAGGACACACTTTTTGAGACTAGCTTTTGCACTAAGACATGAAAATGACTGCTGACATAAATGTGGAAGACACAATTAGTATAGATCAAAGGGGTGATAAATTATTTAAAGTTATTGACATAGACACGGCACAGTGCAAGGTCACCACAGAGGACAGAGTGAAGTCTCATTATGAATTCTGTTATGCAGATTCATGCTAACGCAATAGGAAAGTGAAGCAACTGACAGCAATTAGATGAGAACATCGAGATACTGCTGTGAATACGGGGAGGAGGTTCTCAAGGCTGGCTTGGAAGGGTCTCTGAGCATGTTTGAGGGTATTTCAGGACACATCCAGTCTGGAGGGCTCAGGGATGTTCTGCTGGTCTCAGAGGACAGAATGCGGGTAGTCTCATTATTAATATTATTATTATTTTTTAAATATATATATTTTAAAGAGAGAGGGACAGTGAGAGAGACAGAGAAAGAGAGAAACAACTTTATTTAGGTTTTCGCATGGCTTTAGTTGCTCCAACACTCAGTTGCGTACGTGGTGCTGGGGTTTGAACCCGGGACCTTGTGCTTGCCAGGCAAGCACTGAAACCGTTGAGCCACCGCTCCAGCCCCTATTAATATTATTTTGAAGGTTTCAGTTAAGGAATAAGACATAGAATGGAAGAAATGCCATAAATTATTAAGGATGTGAACACAGGTCTAGAACTGTTGTGGGGGGCAAGAGGAATCTGGAGGAAACTAGTGCATTCTGGGCAGGTCTTTTTTTTTTTAAGAGAGGGATAGGGTGAGTGTGAGAAAGACAGAATCCATCTTACTTAGTTTTTCATCTGTTTTTTTGTTTCTCCAACGCTTAGCTGTATATGTGGTGCTGGGGTTTGAACCTGGGTCCCTGCACATGCCAGACGAGCACTGATCTACCACTCCATCCCCTCTGGGCAGGTCTTAATATTTAACAGGGTGGTGTTTTGTTTCTCAGGAGAAGAATGAAAAGGAATTTTCTTCTGAAAGTTTCAACTATGAAAATAAGATGAAATAACTAGTATAAATGTGGGGAGGGGAAATCCAGCACTTGTCTTGGGGTCTGAGAGGACCAGATTAGGAAAACCTAAAAATTTAGCTATAGGAATAAGATGATAAAATGCAAAAACTGGTATAAATTTTGGGATGGATCAATGCTACTCTGAGCATCCAAGAGCATGGAGTGTGAAGCTGGCATTATACATGATGTTCTAGACATTTTAGCTAAAGGAATAAGAGGAGAAAGGAAAATGACAAAATTAAAATATACTGGGAGTTACAGAAACCTGAGTATAATACTGTCAGTGTCGCATTTTTTTCCCCTAGAACTGAGAATTGCTAGGGGTGATCTACCACTGAGTCACATCCCCAACCCACCCTCCCCCTTCGTTTTTTAAATTCTGAGACAGGGTCTTGTTAGGTTTCCCATGCTGGCCTCAAACTTAAAATTCTCCTGTCTAATCCTCCCAAGTAGCTAGGATTAAAGGCATATGTCACCGAGCCCAGCCTGTCAGGGTAGTTTTGATTCTAGGAATAAGAATATGAAATATGGGTTGGAGCAGTGGCTCAGCAGTTAAAGCACTTGCCTGGCATCTCCGAGGACCTGGGTTCAAACCCCAGCACCACATACACAATGAAGGGTTTGGAGCAATGAAAGCAAAATGAAAAATTAAATAAAACCAATTCTTTCTCTCTCTTAAAAAAAAGAATAAGGCACAAAATGAAACATGAGGCAGGGCAGGGTGGAAGAGCATTGCTTTGGGGAGTTAGCACTCTGAAGAGAGTGGGGTGAAGAGGAATTAGTATTAATACTGCTATAAAGGTTTTAGGCAAAGTAGTAAGACAAGAAAAAGAAAACAAAATAACTGAGATAAATGTTCAGGGGTCCAGCACTGGTTTGAGGGTACAAGAGGAGGGGATGAAAAATGATATTTCAATATTACTTTCAAAGTTACAGCTATATCAACTGAAAGAAGAAAGTGAAATTTCTGATATAAATTTTAGGGGGATCCCGGCCCTGGTCTCAGAGGCCTTACCTTGTCATAGTAGTATCGCAAGGCCCGGCTGAGCTTGTCATAATTCATGTTGGTCTTGTTCTTGCGCAGCCCCCACAGCCGGGCCACCTCCTCTGCATCCACCAGCTTGAACTCGCCACCATCCCGTGAGGTCCAGGAGATGATGTGGCCATTGCCCTGCTCTCTCAGAAGCTGCAGCAGAAACTGCCACAGCGTCACAGATGGGTCCATCGCTGGGGCAGTGCTCACGCCATGCCAGGGGTACCTGGAGGACAGACAGCTCTGAGCTGAGAGGCTGTAGGCAGAGGAAGGGGAAGAGGATGGCAAGACAAAGATTCTTTTCTTGTCATTTTGCCTCTATCCCCAAACCCCACCACCCTTCCCTAAATATCTTCAAATGTCTAAGCGCCCTGGCCTAGCTTTGGATGCCCCTGTATGGATGAGGCTTTTGGGGATCTAAGAATGGTATAAATGTATTTTGCATATGGGACAAATGTAAATCTTTGGGGGTCAGAGAGAAGACTATGGTTGGCAGAATAACACCACCTGGGCCCCAAAGATGTCCATATCCTAATGTCTGGAAGCTGTATGTTATGTTACATAGCAAATAGGAAATCTGAGATGAAATTAAGATTATAGACCTTAAGATAGGGGGATTATTCTTGTTTATTTGAGTCAGCTCAATTTAATTATATGAGCTCTTTTTTTTAAAGAGAGGGGGACAGTGAAAGAAAAAAACAGAATCAACTCCATTTTGTTTTTCATGTGGCTTTCATTGCTCAGACACTTAGCTGTGTACGTGGTGCTGGGGTTTGAACCCACATCCTCATGCATGCCAGGCAAGTGCCAGAACCGCTGAGCCTCTGCTCCAGCCCCAAGCTTTTTTTTTTTAAACAGAGAGAGGGACAGTGTGTATGAGAGAATCAATTTTATTTAGTTTTTCATGTGGCTTTCATTGTTCAGACACTTAGTTGTGTACATAGTGCTGGGCCTCGAGCCCACATCCTCACACATGCCTGGCAAGCGCTGCAACCACTGAGCCACCACCACTCTAGCCCTATATGAGCTCTTAAAAGCAGAAGGAAGCAAAAAGAGAGCTCAGAGATGGGATGGCAGAAGCAGCAGGAGAGATCCCAAGTGTGAGTGGGACTCATCCTACCATACGTGACTCTGAAAATGGAGGAAGAGGCTCCAAGCCAAGGAATGTTGGCAGCCTCTTAAAGCCCTTAGCTATTCAGTAAGGAAATGGAATTCATTCCTACAACTCAAGGAATGGAATTGTGCAAACAATCTAAGAAGGAAATCATTCTCTGTCCTAGAGCCTCCAGAAAGAACCCAGTCCTGCCTATACCTTGATGGTATAGGTGGTGAGGCCAGTGTTCGATTTCTGACCTACAGAACCATGAGATAATAAATGTGCAACTCCTGCTCACTTCACCCCTAACATCTGTATCTTCTACCACATTGATATCAAGCTTTTCAGGAGGTGCCTTTTGCCAGACCCTGTAAACACTGTCTACTGCATGTGGGGGTTCTTTCCTCTGCTTAGCATCTTCCTCAAGTCTTAGCCTAAATGAAGACTTCCTTTATGAAACTGAATGCCCGCTCTCTTCTGTTGTTCTAACCCCTATTTCTGTGACCTGTGACTGTGCTTGAATGTTTTCCATTTTTTTCTGGTGCTGGGGTCCTGTGCATGATAAACATATGTTTCACCCAGCCCCTGTTCTTCTTGATTACAGCAGTAACTAACATTTATTGGCTGCTTAAGCAGAGAGGCAATGTGGCTACTGCACAATCACACAGGCTCTAGCCAGACTCTCAGGGTCCGAATCCTGGGTGTGCCACTCATTAGCTGTGTGACCTTGGGCATATTCTGTAGCCTCTTTGTACCTCAAATTTCCTCATCTGTGAAATAGGGATAATGGCATGCCGACTCATAAAAGAGGAATGATTATTAATAATAACTACTATGTGGATTAAATATAATATGTCAGGGGTATGATAAATGCTAAACCAATATTTGTTTCCGATTTGTCCATAATTCCTTATCCATTATCCACAAATTCACAAAGCTTTAAAAACAGAAAGCTTCTTTGTAAGTGTTTTGGCAGCAAAACCTGATTTGAAGCAAAACAAGGCAGGCCCTTTTGGACTTTATCAATCCTTGCTTGGTGTGAACGTTCATACATTCTGTTGCAGAAATATGAACATAGCTGATGACGGAGCTTGCTGAGGGTGTTATGTAACATATCATATGTGCACCATGTTACCTTTCTAAAATCTGAAAAATTCGCAGTTCTGAAAGACATCGGGCCCCAGGGGTTTTGGATAAGGGAATGTAGACCTGTACTCTTATCTCCATAGGCATTGATTCATTAATCCTTCATCACGGCACTGGAAAGTAGGCATTCTGACTATTGTTAATTTATAGACGAGGCAGCTGAGGCACAAGATGTCTAAGTGACTTCCACAGGCCACACAGCTTTAAGTGGCAGAGCCAAACACTTGGACCCAGGCAGTTGGGTTCCAGTGGTCTTAGCTTTTAACCATCAGGCGAAACTGCCCCTCACTGACTGCCACCTCTCAGCTCCTCCCTGTCACTCCATCACTGCCCTTTCCTGAAAGCAAATTGGAAATTAACATGAGCCTTCTGTTCTCCAAGGGAACAAACTTTAATCAATCAACTGTCCACCTGCTTGGAATGGTTGGATTAAGAATAAACCTCCTAAACTGGAAGGTTTCAAAGAGCCCCTGCTGTTATTTACAGCTTCATTCTTCAATCTGCAACAAAATACACAGCAAGATCCTCTCACGCCTGAGCGAGTTCCAAGTTCATTCAGTTGACAACATCTTAGGCAAGTGTCACGAAGTCACAAAGCCATGGAATGCCAGATTAGAGTCTCATACTGGGAGACTTCACTCAGTTTATTTCCAAGGCTGCCTTGTTTCAGAAGCCCAGAGTCCAGGGTGACTCCTGGTGGTGAAGGGAGGCAACTGTCACTTCCTCTGTGCTGCAGCAGAACAGGTAGGTGTCAGCTTGGGGAAATCTGTCAGGTGGCTTCCAGCCACAACAGCATGCAGGATTCTGTTTTGCTTATTATCGCTTTTCCTATTTGACCCCTCAATAAGAGCTCTAGGAGGGCTTGGGTTGTAGCTGAGTGGTAGAGCACTTGCCTTGCATGGATGAGGTCTTGGGTTCTGTCCCCAGGACCACAAAAACAACAACAAGCAGGAGCTCCAGTAATCTGCCTTACCCAGATGGGCTTACTTTTCTTCACCTTGTTCATTTTGCAAGCATTTAGTGAGTGACTACTGGGGGCCAGGTGATGGGGATACATGGATACCGGCTCTAGTGAAATTCACTAGATGAGAAATAAGGCCAATTAGGATGGCAGATTCGGAAAAGGGCTATGGGAAAAAGCATCAGGCAGGGAAGGAGCTGTTATTTCCAAGGCAAGTCAGGGAGGGCAAGGCACTGAGGAGGTGACATCTGAGCAAAGACATAAAGGAGGTGAAGGAGCAGGGCTTGGATTTATCTGGGAGCAGCCAGGGTGGAAGGCTTGGAGGCTGGAGTGCCTGGCAGGCTAGAGAGAAATGACTCCAGCTCAGTGTAATGGTGTGGAGATGAGGAAGGTGGAGAGATGAGAAAAGTGTTGGGGGCTGGACTGAGTGGGGCTTTTTTTGGGCACTGTCAAGACTTGGATCCTGGATGAGACAGGAGCCATGAGAGGGTTGAATAGATGTGTTGACAGGTGGTGACTTGGATTTGAACAAGATCCCTCTTGCTATTGTCAAGACAACAGACCATTTGGTTAAAGAGGCTACCGTAACAGTCCAAGCGAGAGAGAATGGCGGTAGCAGCTGAAGTGCTGAGAAGTGGCATGGTTCTGGCTCAAATCTTAGAGGACAGTATGAAAAGATTTGAGGACAGGGAGCACGTAGGTGGCAATGGACGTGAGAAAGAGGATTGAGGGGCAGTCTAGGTTTGTGGCCTGATCACAAGGAAGGATGGCATCGTGATCAGCTAAGATGGGAGCACTGTGGGAGAGTATGTTTTGAGGGGAGAACAGGAGTCTAGTTTTGGAGATGGTCAGTTTCAGAGACCCATTAGACATCAATGTGTGTGCTACAAATAACAATTTAAAAAATAACAACCAGTCAAATAGCCCTTATTGCACATTGCACAGTTCTAAACATTTAACTCATTTAGCCTTCTAAACAACACTAACTGGTAGGTATTTTTATTTCCCCCATTTTCCATATGAGGCAATGGAGATACAGAGAAGTTAAGTAACTTGCCCAAGGTCACACGGCTGGAATCTGGCAGAGCCAGGATTCAAACCCAGGCAGCTTGGCTCCACTCAGCAACCCATCCCCAGTCCCCTATGAAGAGAAACACAGAAGAGTAGGATCCTGGAATGTAACAATGTTCTACATAGAGTAAGCAGGAAGTGCTTCCCTAAGGAAGTGATATTTGACTTGAAGGAAGGAAGTGGCAAGCCATGCTGACATCTGTGGGAAGAGTACTTCTAGCAAAGGGACAGCATGTACAAAGGCTCTGAAGTGGCCACGGTTCTTAGGAGAGTTCCCGCCTCTGAAAATATGCACGTGCTGTTCGGACAGGGGAGTCCTTCCTTCCAGTGACAAACTCTTTATGACACAATCATCAAGTTCTAGTACCGCCCAGGCAGAGTTTTTTTTTTTTTTTTTTAAGAGAGAGGGACAGTGAGAGAGACAGAGAAAGAGAGAAAGAACTTTATTGAGTTTTTCACATGGCCTTAGTTGCTCCAACACTTAGTTGTGTACGTGGTGCTGGGGTTTGAACCCGGGTCCTTGTGCTTGCCAGGCAAGCGCCGAAACCGCTGAGCCACCGCTCCAGCCCCCAGAGTTCATTCTTCCTCTGCATGAGCCACTGCACCTAATATCCTGTCTGCCTCTGCAAATGTCCTTTTTGGAGAATAGCCTTGCGCTCCTCTGCCCTGTTCAGTCTCCGTGGCCTTGAGCAAGTACTCAGCCTCTCTGTACCTGTTTACTTATCTGGAAAATGGAGATATTTTACTCTCAAAGCTTAATATTCTCAAAAAGTACATCTACCTTGGGGCTTTTATGAGGGTTAAATGTTAATATACATAAGGGACTTAGAAAATGGTCTCTGGCACATGGCAGGCTCTCAAAAATGTTAGCGATCACAACAGTGTCAGCATCCTGCCCCACCCCCAATCCTATGTATCTCCATGGTCTACACTACCTGACTGCCCTCACTTCTGTGACTTCATCTTCTACCCCTCCCTCCACTCTGCTACGGCCACATTGGCTTCCTTGATGTTCTTTCCACATGTCGGGCAAAATCCCACCTCAGGGCCTTTGCATTGGCTCTTCTTTTGGTCTGGTACACTCTTTCCTTAAACACTGTGGTTCCCTCCCTCATTTCCTTTGGGCCTTCATTCAACAGTCTCCTTTACAAGTATGGCCTGCCGTGTACCAAAATTTCAACCACCACAATAGTCTATTTCTATCCACCATACTTTTTTCTCCTTAGTAGCTGTCTAACATACTACCTTATTTTACTTCTTTTGTTTATATGATCTGTCTCCTCTTTTAACACATGTTCTACAAGGGCAGGAATTTCTGCCTATTTTGTTCTTCCCATACCTCAAGTACCTAAATGAATGTCTGGTATTCAGTACCAGATGTTCAGTAAATATCTGAACAGTCCCCAGCTTTTTTGTGTGTGATATCAGAGATTGAACCCAGGGACTTGTACATGCTAGGTGAACACACTACCACTGAGCTACATCCTCAGCCCTTTTTAATAATTTTGTTTTGAGACATGCTCTTGCTAAATTGCCCAGGCTGATATTGACCTTGCAATCTTCCTGCCTCAGCCTCCCAATTTGCTGGGATTACAGGCCTGCACCATTGCGCCTGGTTTCCTGGATTTAACTATCATTTTTTGTTGTTGTTGTTAAAGACAGAGGGACAGTGAGAGAGAGAGAGAGAGAGAGAGAGAGAATCAATTTTATTCAGTTTTTCATGTGGCTTTCGTTGCTCCAACACTTCATGTGTACCTGGTGCTGGGGTTTGAACTCGTGTACTCACGCATGCCAGGCAAGTGCTGTAATCACTGAGCCACTGCTCCAGCCCCTTTAACTAACATCTTAATTAGCTATATGTTATGTCTTCTTCTCCATCTGATATTTGAAATAATAATAATTCCCTATTTATTCATGCAATAAATCCATCTTGAGTACCTACTGTACACCAGGTACATTTTTAGGTGCTAAAGACAAGATCAGTGAATAAGCAGATAAAACCTGTAAGTCCTCATGGGACTCCCATTCTAAAAGGGATAGAGAGGGAATATGTAAACTGCAGCGTATCAGACAATGATAGAGGGCAAAGGGACAAAGCAAGCAGGGCAGGGGCCAGAACCTTGCTGGATGTGCAGGATCAGATGGTTAGGGGGGTGTTCACTTTTTTAAAAAACACAAATAGCATCCTTAGAAACATTTTTATACATGTGCCTTTATATAGTGTATTCTAAGCACCACAGTGTGACAAACACATGCTTTACTGAAATAACACTACCCAGATGCAATGAAATGAAGTCTCTTAGAAGCATCTTTTCTAACTATGCCTTTATAAAGCATATTGCATACACTTCTTTTGATAAAATAACACTTGCCTTATTCACAAATAAACTGATATTCTTTTTTTTAAGAGCAAGGGAAATAGTGAGAAAGAGAAAATCAATTTTACTTATATTTTTCATCTGGCATTTGTTTCTCTGACATTTGGTTGTGTATGTGGTACTGGGGCTTTAACACGGGTCCTTGTACATGTCAGGCAAGCGCTCCAACCGCCGAGCCGCCGCTCCAGGCCTCAACTGATATTCTTGGAAACATCTTGAAAATATGTGCCTTTATATAGTGTTTCCCTGAACCACAGTGTAGTGAACACACTCTTTCGAGGTTGGCATTTGAACAGGGCCCTGGATGCAGGAAATGTGTTGGGGCAGAAAGAACAGCCAATGCAAAGGTCCTGAGGCTGGTTGTTCCTCCTGGATTTGAGAGGCAGTGGCGGGGAGGCACACGTGGCTGGAGCAGTGACAGGGTGGGGAGGTGAAGGAGGCAAAGCTCAAGAGGTATCTTGTTTTATTAACTCACAGATATTCTTTCTTTTCTTTTCTCTCTATCTCCCCCCTTCTTTATTTTTTTGGTAGCAGGGATTGAAGTCAGGGGCCCCTAACCACTGAGCTACATCCACAGCCCTTTGTTTTGTTTTGAGATAGAGTCTTGCTAAGTTGCTGAGGCTGGCTTTTGAACTTGCCATCCTCCTGCCTCAGTGTCCTGAGACACTGGGATTACAGGCATGCACCATTGTGCCCAGCACAAGTATTCTTTCTTTACACTGGAAGGGATTCTAGTTCTGACTCTCCCATTTTAGAGATAAGGAAACAGGTGCAAGAAGAAGGTGGTTAAGTCATTAATCTAAGGTCACACTGCTGCTTGCATTGGGGGTGGGTGGGTGCTGAGACCAGGTGTGAAAAAGAAACAGCTCTGCGGGCAGAGAGAACAGCAAAAAGAAAGGTGTGGAACTGGGTGCACTGGTGCAGGCCTGTAATCCCAGTGGGAGGCGGAGGCAGGAGAATCCCAAGTTCAAAACCAGCCTCAGCAACCTAGTGAGACCCTGTCTCAAAACAAAAAAGGGGGGGCTTGGGATGTGGCTAAGTACCCCTGGGTTCAATCACTGGTACTCACCCCCCAAAGAAGGTATGGAGATGGGACCTAATGTGGGGCCTCATGTGGGGTGGGATTAGGTGAGAGAGGAGCCTCAAAAACAAAATCCTTACACTTCTAAGTAAGGTATTTAACCTCCCTATGCTCCAGTTTTCTCAGTACCTATCTCATAGGGAAGTGATGAGGATTAAATGAGTTTGTGAATATAAAATACTTTGCCTGGTACATAGCAGGTGCTCAATAAACATTAGCTCCTATTGCCATTATCATCAGTATCACTGTTTACAGCAGTGAGGTAGAATGTTTTGGTGGTTAACAGTGTGTATAAGGGAGTGTGATATACAGTTAAAAGCTCTGGGTTCAACAATTACCTTGGCTTATTGACTAAGAGAGGACAAGGAAAGGGGGGAAATAAAAATACAAACACTGACCCTCCTGGGGGAGGGATTAAAAGTGCTGAATTCACTGAAGGATATGAAGAGTTTGTGCGAATGCAAACACAGGGGTGCCAGGCAGCCCAATGAACAGATCCACTACAAAGGGAAGGGGACATGGTTAACCGTTTTGGGAGAAGGAAGAGAAAAGCTTCTTGACTCCTGCACAATAGTGGAGGAAAGGGAAAGACATCACATAGTGATTAAAAGGAGAGACAAGACAGAGCCATGGACTGGGCTGCTGAAAATAGAGATGTATAAAGCACTAAACAGATCCACTATTAAAAGGAAGGGAAAAGCCCAACAACTGCAGTCTACAAATAAGGGAGGAGAGTTAAGGCAATGGACTGATAACTAGGGAGATGTTAATATAAGCATGTAGACTAA
>PVKS010049633.1:0-11898 GCA_004027875.1 Aplodontia rufa
GAAAGGGTAAGGACATCACATCTTTGAACAGAGAAAGATTGACCCAAGCTGCATTATTTCCATTTTCTATGTAAACAATACAGTCAGATGGCACAGCTAAAGAGCAAGGGTAAGAATGAAAGAGAAGCACTTCCTGTTCCAGATGGTGGACCAAACACATTGGTTATTCCTGCCCTCTCAAATATCCCAGTGAAATGGGGAGTGCGAGCAATGAAGTCCAAAATCAATAGGTCAAAAATAATACTGAGAATGAAAGGGAGTCAATAACAGCCAGGGATTTGGGTCATTTTCTTAAAAAGGTGGGGCTGGAACAGTGGCCCCACCACTGTCTGTCGTTACGACAGACACTTGCACAGCATGCCAGAGTGCATGAGTTCAAACCCCAGCACCACCTATACAACAAAGTCTCAGCAACAAAGGCCACATGAAAAACTAAATAAAATTATTTCTCTCTTTCTCTCTCTCTCACTGTCCCTCTCACTTAAAAAAAAAAGATGAAAAATTATTGAGACACATTCATGAATTACAAAAAAGACTGCACACAGTCCCTACTCCATATCAGAAGTGATAAGCTCAAGAGATACTCAAAGTTCATGATCGGCAAGAAAGGAGAAGGTGGTAGCTGAAGGCTTATCTATGAAACAACTGTTCCAGTGAGTCTCTCACTGCTCTCCCCACCTCCCCAACCTCTGCTTTATCAAGATCCTACCAGCAGTAGAACTTACCTCCAGGCTAAAAGGGGAAACTACTCTCTAAATAAGTCATAATCCTTGAAGGGGGAGGCCTGGGAGTACTAGCCTGTGGGTTGATAAGGTCCTAAGCATTTGGATGGAATAGAATATAAACACTAGAAAATCTGACAGTGTAAAAAGAAGGAACTGCTATCGGGAGGAATGGACAAAGCCATATTTCCTCTCCTAATGGGTGTCTGGAGATACTGTCCAAAATTGATGGATTAAGAGTGGCTAGAGTACATTATTTAGAAGTGTAAAGGTAACCAAAACAAGACCCAAAATTTATAACATAAATAACAAAAAGTGAGAAGTGGGAAGTGAAGCAGAACCAAGCTGAATCCCTCATTTTTCATAATGGGAAGTTACTAGATGCATTTACATTTTTTAAGTACATAAGAAATATTGCTGTAACTATACAATTTAGATATATGGAGATAGCCACTGAAAGAAGAGAAATAGAAAAGATAAAAAATTGTGCCTTCTGGAGAATGAGATTTAGTTGTGGTAGGGATAATAATGGTTAGGGAAAGACAATTTTTGTTTAATTTTTATCCTATTGTATTTGAACATTCTTAACTGTGAATAAATATTTACTGTTGAAATTTTTAAACAGAGAACATTTTAATTTTACTTCAATGCCTAGATCACAACTATTATTAATAATTTCTTTGTTGACCCCCAGAGTTCTTAGGGTAACTGTAATTATTACAAGTACACTCTGAATTAATCTTCCTGCTCCTATATCTTGCCTGGCCCCAGATGCATTTTCTTGTTCCCTTCCTTCTATTGTTTTCTTCTTTTAGAAACAAAAAAGTGTTTCCTTTCTATTATATGTGCCCTACACTTGAACTTAAAGATGTGATTTTAATTAGTAGTGTCTAGTTTTACAGCTCTTGAGAAAAACTGGGTCCAATGCAACATCATATGAACTTTAGATATTAGAACAGTCTTAAAGAATCTAAAAATGGGGCTGGAGCGGTAGCTCAGTGGTTATGGCACTTGCCTGGAATCCGTGAAGACCTGGGTTTGAACACCAGCACCATGGACACAACGAACTGTTAAAGTAATGAAAACTAAACAAAATTGATTTAAAAAAAGAACCTAAAAATAAAAATGGTATATATTCAGTGTTAAGCATTTAGTTGCATGTAAAAATTACTAGAGATTACACCTATGTATTTTAAAACAGGTAAAATTAGACATACCTTATTGCTTTACTTTCCCCTATCCTGGTTGGCTATATACTGAAATTTGCATGAAAGGGCTATGAGGAAAGATTTAAATGGAATTATTTTTCTAATAAGATTTCAAGTAGGCAGATGTTTGCCCCAAGGAGCTGTTCAAACAACAGAAATTACAGATAGACATCACAAGAGCCAGAAAAAGAGTGTACTTTCCACTATGAAATTTTTGCAACATTTTAAAACAAATCATCATCCATTTGAATGTATAATTTTTGAACAGATAAAATTAACTTTTGTCCATTGATAATCTTTCCATGCAAAAGTCCTGGAAAACTTTAAATGTTTACCTAATAAATTCTCCTGAGAATATTATAGTTTTAAAAATGTTAATTTGTGCAGATAGGAGCTACTCAATTAGGCTCATGCTCAAAACAGTCTTCTCTGACAAGAGACACCTACCATCTGTTAAGTCAACTATTTCTACTTCTAGTGATCCCAAGTTCATCATTTTAACTGCTGAGAATGAAAATCTCAATCAATCATAAACATTATCCCTTCTAGCCCCCCATCCTCCTCTTGTGTCCAGTTAGGTCATGATTTCCTCCTCGCCTTCTTTTTAAATCAATAGATTTAAAGGCAACATCACAGAAAGAACCTGTAAATAATTTCATTTTAATGGCTGATGACTTTGCAACAACCACTACCAGCTTGTTCTGGTAGTCCAGAAGGCTCTGTTTTCCTGTTCTCTAACAGAAACTGGGCCTGTGGAAAAGAAAATGAACTGTCCTTAGCGGACTGCAGGAGGGCTTCGTTCCCTGCTCCATCCCCCCTCCTATTGTTGAGACAACTATCACTATGCTACTCAGGTTGGTCTTGAAATCCTAGGTTCATGTGGTCTTCCCACTTCACCTTAGTGCCCTGAATAGCTGGGACTATAAGGGTGTGCCACCATACCTGGCTTGATGGCTTCATTTTCTAAACCTCTCTCCAGATCAAGAGTCACTTAATCCTAGATACAGTCATACTCTCAATTATAGAAGATCTGACCACAATAGAGATCCCATAAGCCCCAGGAGCTAATTATTACTACAGCTAATAAATTTATCAGCACTGCCTAACCTAGGTTTCAAAACCTGGAAGGTCCTCAACAAACCCTGAGAGGTTGGTCACACTAACTAAATCTCTCTCATGGTTCTTCAAATCCTTTATAACAGGTTTCTTGTCTTCATCAGGCAAACCTAGCAGTTGAGTTAAAGTCTTCCTTCTCATAAGATTAATTTGCATGCTCAGTGTCATAGAAGTCTATGGAAGGACTAAAGACATCATTTGGTCCAGTCCCTTGCTTCCAATAGATGAAGTCAAGAATCACTTCAGAAAGGTCTCTGTTAGGAAGCCTTCTCTGAACTGCATAAAATTGGGTCTGATACTTTTGTACCCCAAGAACCCAGTGCCTTCCTTTGTCACAGCCCTATGTCACAAATTTAAATTTAACTGGACATCCTACATTTTAGATGTCCACCCTATCTTCCCCTTCATGCGCATGCACACACACACACACACAAAGCAGACACAGCTGCCTTTTCATGTACATCCTATAAAAACAGAGAGCACAGAATGCCATCTTTTCAGGTCTATGTGGATCTCTACTGTAGACCCAAAGCACCCACACCCTGATATACTTTTATGGGATAGTTAAGTGTATTATTCCCATCTTCTAGTGACCCTTTGTTTCTGTAAGTTTCCCCCTGTCCAAAAAAAAAAAAAAACAAAAACAAAAAACAAAAAAAAACTTTCTTAATCTGAACTCTGCTGCAATGCAATTCATTAGAACCTGGTACAGGACAAATGATGAATGAGATCAGACCCATCTTTTACTACAAAATTACACTTGTAATATCATCAGTGCTGCAAGTTCTCATTGGAAAGCACTTTCTTAGGCCCACAATGCCTCTTATTAACTCTTCTTACTACCTCCTTCCTGAGAATGATAGGACAGCTAATGGGTAATCGATTATGCCTATCTTCATTAACACCACGTTTCTGGGAGGATGGAAGCCAGTATCAAATAATAAAGCATAAGGGCTTTGAGTCAGTTGGGACTGAAGGCATTAAGCCACTTTTTAGTCATGTGAACTTCTTTGAACCAGTTCCCTTGTCATTAAAAGAGGTGTCATAAGAGTGCTTACTTCATAGGAAATAAAGATGGGGTGAACTAGACCACAGACATCAAGGTACCTGGCATGCAGAGAGCCCACAGTAACATTGGTGATGTATTATATTGATTCAATCTGCTCCACCTCCAACTTGAGGTACTTGCTCTACCTGAGATCACTACCTCTGAAGGTGACCTCATGAACATGAATTTGCTTGCTGTGGATGATGGAGCCACTTCTCTGTTTAATGTTATATAACTCCATGCTATCGTCCATTCTTTTGGAGCATATCTTACATGTTATATTTTTTGATAAACACTCTAATCATGTATTTTCTTACCATCTTACTTGTCTTACTGCACTTGCTTCCTGAGAGCAGCAACCAAACTTTGCTTAACTCAGACTAGTGAGCAACAAATGAAAAATGTTTTATAGTCATCATCTTCTCCATAATAATATCACTACATTTAATAAAAGCATGGACCTTCCATTTTTCTCTTGTGTTTTTTATTTTTATTTCAGTTATAAAAGCATACACAGGGGCTAGGGATATACCTCAGTGGTAGAGTACTTGCCTGGAAGGTTAAAAAAAGCCCTGGTTCAATACTCAGTACCACATGCACTAACACAGAAAGAATTCGTTAATACTAATTAAATAATTCCAAGATGTATAAAGAAAAATTTCTTTATACTTCCAGCTATTAAATTTCTTTAATACCTCCAGCTTTTCCTGTCTCCTTCTCCAGTATGAGGTACCAGTGTTAATAAGGCATATCTTGGTGGTTACAGCAGTGGCTCAATTGGCTACAGTGCTTGGTTGGCGAACCTGGGTTCAAACCCTAGCACCACATACATAACCATCAGAAAAACAAGACCCAGATGAAAAAATAAAGTTGATTCTCTCTTTCCCCCTCTCCCACCACTCTCTCTTTCTTTAAATAAAAGTGTAAGACCTACCTTTCCATGTATTTATATTGCACACACACACATATATGTAAATTTATGCACAGACAAATATAGCATTGTCCTTAATTGTCTTGCTTACTCTTCTACTTCTATCAAAATGGATATTATTTAAATTAGACCTTTATTTTTGTATGTAATATCACCTAGATAAATTATTTTAATAGCTTAATAAAACAATTCATAGAATAGATATACTATATTTATTTGAGCCCCTCATTAATGACAAAGACTAAGATCTTCCCCAATTTCTATTCCAGTCTTAACAATGAAATGGTAAATAGCCTTGTATATGCGTCTTTTATCTGCTAACCTATAACTTCTCTATACCATATATTCCCAAAAGTAGTATTGCAGGTCAAAGGGCATGTGTAATGGAGCAGGAATTTTCAGAACACTAATGAAGATTCAGTTTTAAAGCCCTGGATGAATACACCCTTTAGACTCTCCCGGACTTCCTTTTGTATTTGTAATTTCAGATAATTTCTTTAAAGAAAAATGAATAAAAAATTAAAAAAAAAGACACTAAAGAAAACTAACTTTTGGCTTCATTAAACCTTGAACACCAGGGAATTTGTGTATATTAAGTTTTGACAGATACTGAAAGATTATTTTCTCAAAATGTCACAGCACTCCATGCTTCCACCAGTAATATAAGAGAGAGCACAATGGCCCACATCTCCAACAGCACTGGAGGTCACCAAATTTCAGCCTTCTTGCTCATTTCATACCAGACATATGATATGTTATTCTCTTACAGATATTTTCTTTACTTCTGCAAGTTTAAGTATTTGCCATATGTTTATTTGACCATTTAGATTTCTTCTGTGAATTTTATATCCATTTCCCTACTGGACTGCACTCTTCTTCATCACTGTGTGGAAGCTCTTTGTATGTTTTTATATTATATTAATTTATATTTATATTAATACCTTTGAATATCTTACCAATCACTAAAGTTGGAGATACAAGTGTTAGGAATCCAGAATGGAATCTGACACCATGAAAGATCGCTTCCTTTCTTTATCTCAGGTAGTTTATAACTACATTTAAATACACATTAACTCTTCCATTTATTAGTTTAATTTTTTGGACCTTCTGGGATGCAAACTATTATTTTTCAGAAAAGGTCCACAGAGAGCAAGAAATCCCTGACTCAGCTCTCCTCACCCTGGTTCTGACACACAATAAATGCAGAGGGTTAGTTTACCATGAAACATTACTTGTAAGAGCAATGATCCCTTCTCACTTCAGGACTGTGGGAAAAACGTAAAAAATATTACATAGGAACTGATGCTTTTTAAGAGATTAAATTTCTATATATACTGTAGTAAGAGGGTTAAAGAGAACAACAGTTGGAGTAATAAGAAAGTATGTTTGTCAAATGAGCAACAACAGTTTAAAAATTTCTTAATACCAGAAGCAATTGCTGTTTACTCTCAATTGTATATACAAGTCTGACTATGTTGGCAACATGGAAATGAATGCTTCAGTATGCATCTAGAAGTTTCATATAAATTCTGAACATATACAGCCACAAAAACAATTATAAGCTTTCTTATTCTGATTTGTTTAAATAATGCATGAATATCAGCTTCTATTGTTTCACCTGTCACTGATAAATTTTCTTAATTTTAGCTCACATACAACCGTGCTAAAACCTTGGTTTTAGGGATTATGGAATTTCAGTCTGACCCAATCCTTCTATTTTCACGTAGGCCAAGTCTAAACTATATTAGATACAGCACCAGATGTAACTATGGTCAATGTCATTACTAATACAGGGGAACAATGGCACAGATAATATAATGAAGTATGCAATTCCCCAGTTGTCTCAGGTTGAATGGAGATGACAGATGTCAGAGTGAAGTAGGTGAGGGGTTAAGATGGGTGCTGGCCCTGTACTCCCTGCCCCAGGTTCAATACCCTTGTGCTGAAGGCTACTGGTCAAATCACATTTAAATTTCTACACCATTGCTCTCCTCTCCTGTTTCATTTTTCTTTCCAACTCCATCTTCCACACACCCTGCAGAGAGAAAGAATTGACTCTGCTACTCCCAACAACCTTTGATTGCCTGTCCAGGGGACATCAGAACCTCACCACCTCCCAATGGTGTCCTATGGGGCAAAGGCAGAGTGAACTGTGACTTTTGACACCACAAACATGTGCATGAGAAATATGGGGAAGGGCAATCACATTTCCTTCCAATCAGTTTTTAGAGCAAAGTATGAAAGAGATTTAGTGCTAGAGCTTTAATAAGTATCCACAGTCCTGCCTTCTTCCAGAGCTGTGATCTGCATGTAAGCAAACTGCCAGTGCTCACCCCAGAAACACACAAGGACATCCTTCAATAGTTAAGCCCTGAGGACACTGAGATTTGCTTTCTTTCCCTTTTTCATGGTTCTAGAACTCAGGATATTCTTCTCTTCACTTTTTAACTGACATTGGGACCCCTACATACACACACACACACCACACACACACACACACCAGACAGGCTATGCAAAGGGTTAATGTCTCTTCAGCTTCCTTTCTCTTTGCAGTGTCAAAGGCAAGCACACAGCCCTTTATGTTTTCAGACTTTTATTCTAATAACTTTGAAAAAAAAGCGATTATTTGAGAAATCAGTAATGCCACAGAATTGTACAAAACGTTTAATCTTTTCGATCTGTAGGCTTTTGATTCTGCCTTTCAATGTCTCTTTCTTTTAGGTAAAGTTTTCCCCTCTTGCAAGATGTTTGTTTTAGCCCATTCTTTGTTGCTATGACAAAATATCTGAACTTGACATGATGGGCCACTCCTGTAGCCCCAGCTACTCATGAGGCTGAGGCAGGAGGATTGCCTGAGCCCAGGAGTTCAAGACCACCCTGTGCTCAACAGAGGCAACAACAAAGGTTCCTGAGTACCTTACGGAAAGTGCACATCATCACGGGACCCTGTACAGCTGGAAGAGACAACTTGGGGAGAGAAGGAGAAAGCAGCCCAGGAGGAGCCAGGCCAACCTTTTCATAAACAAACCATTCTCAGAGGAATAATTAACTCCTACAACACCCAAACAACTCTGCAAAATTAACAATAATCCATTCATGAGGATGGAGCCCCCAAGGACCTTCCACTAGACCTCTCACCTCTTAATGGTTCATCTCCTCAATACCACCACACTGAGAACAAAGCTTCCAGCAAAGAGAGGACACCTTCAAACCATAAGCAAACCATAGCAATCTTCTTCCAAGATATTTTCTTACTTTTTCTATAGTAAATAAACACTCCCTGACCAACACAGAAAGCAGACCTTTGGATATAGCCTCATATTTTCTTTGAACCCTAACTGAGCAAATAGAAAAAGTCACTATAGCAAATTATATTGTGATTTCAAAAACATTTTTGATATAGATTTATAGCTTTGATATATATTTTAGTTGCATATTTTGGAGAAATTAGAAAAATAAATTTTGCAAATTCAGGAGCGTTCTGACAGTAAATATAATCCTGAGCATATTCTTTGTTCATAATTAGACCCCCCAAAAAAAACTACCCCAAAGTGGCTAAAGGAGACAGAAATCCAAACAGAAACCCTAGCAATACCTGAGGTAGTCTGGGAACCAGGGAGGAGTTAGGCAGAGACCTCAGGCTTCCTGGCATGGCTGCAAGCAGATGGCAGGCAATTCACCTCCAGCACCACTCTCCTAAGGAAGATTCCAAAGGAGGAACCATCTATGGGGTAAGCGTAGCATCATCAGGGTTGACATACCGCAGGGATGGTCTGAGCAAGTCATGTCATGAGAGGCTGGTTCAGAACGGGAGCCTTGCCACATACCCAGCTGCTTATGTCAAACATGCATACCTGTTACCAACTCTGAAGACAAACTCAGGGGGCCCTGGGGATTTGAAGGGATTGATGTCTACCTCTGGAATTTCTTTGTCATTTTGTCTGCCGTCTTTCCCCTTAGAAATCCTTATTAAGAAGGAGATGTGGAAATCCTATTTTAAAAGTTTCATAGGTCATTTATTAATTAAAATATGTGCTATCAAGCATTTATTGGTCACTTACAATGTGTCAGTCACTGGTCTAATTGTCTGACAAATACTGTCAATATAATGTCATAACAATTTCAAAAATCCCTACAAGGTAGTTGCTAGTATTCACATTTATAAATGTGATAAGCTGTTTAACTCAAACTGGAGAATGTCCTTCTCTCCAGCCATCTTCACTTTTTAAATCAGATATCAAGCATATATTAAGCATCTTTAAGGTTTAAGGACACATTCTACTCTAGAGTAACAGAGATGAAGGACAAACTCCACCTGCAAGGAGCTTGCAGCCTAAAAGGGTTTAAAGCTAAACTAAACTTTAAAATTTTGAATTTAGTGTGATAGATGAAAGTATACACAAAGTGTTATGATAAAAAAAAAGAGGAGAAAATCCAACAAAGATAAGGATAAGATCTCGTATTGGGAGCAGAAAAGGGAAGGTGAGAGGAATCAAGGATGGTTTCCCAGGAAAGGCAATGAAAGCTGAGCTGAGTATTACAGACAAGGAAGCACCAGGCTTCAGGGATCTGGGCCACGTGACAAATGTCAAGCTGAAGACATGAGCTAGAAACCATGAATGACGGATAGGTCATGCTAAGAAGCTGAGTTTTTATCCTAAAATCAATTGGAAGACATAAAGTAACTTTATTTAAAAATATACAGAACATAAGTTGTACCATTTAAATGTTTTTAAATGTAGAGTTCATGGTATTAAATAATTTAATATTATTGTGTAACCATCATCACTATCTGGCTCCAGAACTTTCCCATCCTCCCCAACAAAACTCTGTACTCACTAAATAATAGGTCCCCATTCCTGGCCACCCGCTGCCTCTGGAAAATAACGTTCCACTCTGTGTGGTTATGAATTTAACTACCATAGGCACTTCATATAAGTGAAATCATAAAATGTTTGTCCTCTTGTGACAGACTTCCTTCACTTAGAATAATGTCTTCCAGGTCCATGCGTATCATTGGCATGTGTCAGAATCCCCTTCCTTTTCAACATGTAACAAACCCATTGTGTGGATATATGACACATTTTGTTTATCCATTCATCTGTCAGTGAACACTTGGATTGTTTCCAGCTTTTGGTTATTCCAATAATGCTGCTACGAGTGTGGATGTACAAATAGCTGTTCAGTTCTTTGGGGTATATGCTCAGAAGTGGAACTGACAAATTACATGGTAATTCTGCTTGGTTGTTTGAGGAATGACCGCATGTTTTGCATAACAACATTTGGCATCATTTTACATTACCATCACTAAAGCACTAGGGTTTCAAATTCCCCAACACTTGCTGGTTTGTTTGTTTGTCTTTTTCAATAGAAAACCATCCTCATGGGTAGGGGATGGTATCTCATTGTGATTTGGTTTTCATTTCATCATTTGTTAGTGATGCTGATCATGTGTTCGAGCTTGTTTGCCATACGCACGGAGGGATATCGAGTCAAGTCCTTTGCCCACACAAAATGATCTTAAATACAGAGCTGAAAGGATTTGATTTGTGTTTCAGAAATAAATAAATAAATAAAAATGCTCCTGGTACAGAGAGAACTCCTTCTTCAGAACAGGTTGGAGATTGTCCAGGATGGACAGGATGAGACAAGAGCTATACTGGCGTCTTTCTCTACAGGTTTTGTACAACTCCATGCAAAATTTTGCCAGCATTTTCAGTTTTCCTCTTCTAACTCTAGATTTCCCCAGGGGTTTTCCTCCCTCTTCTTCCTAACAGGTCCCCCTGCCCATTTTCCCTCTACCTGGTGATGAACTTATTTCTCTATCCCTCTGTCCATATCAAATATACATACCCTATATCCTTCTGAACTTGTTTCTTTCCTGAGTGTTCAGGGAAAATCAGACCTTGATGTGTTTCTGGATGGAGAATTAGAGGAGGAGAAGGAAACTCAAAGCCATGTGGACAAAATAAATGACAAATCATTGAGCATTCCTGTCTCTTTCTTTCAACTTCACATAGACCAACATCCTTTCCTTCAGCAAATCGGTAAATATTTCTCAAATTCTATTCTAATTGTTGGGTTACTTGCCTGTATTCTCAGGAAATTTTAAATTGCAAATACGCATGTCAAAGTCTGCAGGGGGGGAGCTTGTGTGTGTGTGTGTGTGTGTTTATACGACAGAAAGTGATTAAACTTCAGTAAGGCCAGCTAGGGCCAAAATACATGCTTAAACTATGAGAAAGAAATGATTTCATATTTCTCCCTAACATGTCTTAATTTTCCAAAGAGGAACTTTTAGCAGGCATTATTATGAATAAAACCAAGATATCAAAGACATGAAGTGAACAGTGAGGAAAACGTAATGAAGATTGTTCCAGTTTTGTGGAAATTAATGCTAAGAAACAGTGTAAACCACTGCTAAAGTGTCACAATATGAAAAAACAGCACTAAATCTTATCTAAAAATTACTTAGGTCACCTTTTTCAACCAGTTTAGTCTAGTGAGTATTAGGAAGTTCAATAAAGTCATGCATATTTTATTAGGAAATCTATATTCCATATGAGATGAATTTTCACCATGAAATTAGCAAGTCTTTGTTGGCAATCGGGATTTCGTCAGAAGAAGAAAAGTAGAACTGAGACTATTTGTACTTTTCACAAAGATTTTAACTCAGCAAGCATTTTCTTTCTTCTTTTTTTCTGCCTTTAGATTGATATTTCTTTACTACATGGCAATAAAATACCCTGCCAAGTTTACTTACTCAGTCAATAAAAGCAGGTTTTGAAAGTGAAGATTTTGTAGACTTGAACTTAGAAGTTGTTTCCCCATCTCTCATCCCTGGGAAATGATTTAGCATCCAAATATGAGGAA
>PVKS010049634.1:0-11895 GCA_004027875.1 Aplodontia rufa
TCCCCAAGGCATGCTGTGCACCCACCAAGCTGAGCGCCACCTCTGTGCTCTACTATGACAGCAGCAACAATGTCATCCTGCGCAAGCACCGCAACATGGTGGTCAAGGCCTGTGGCTGCCACTGAGCCCTGCCCACTTGCACTGCTGCCACAGTCTCTCCCCATCCAGATCTGGCTCCTCTCCAGAGGCAGGGGACCCTGAAATTGAGCCAGAGCCAAGGCAGGGTTGGCAGGGAAGGCCTTCTAACCTTATGTCCCTCCTTCATGCCTGGTCTTGATCCTCTCCAGGGCCCTCTACCCCAGGGTCCTGCCTCCATTCCCGGTGTTCCGAGTCCTTAAGCAGGAGTCCACCCTAATCCCCTCCCCCAAAGGCACGAACTGATCAGCACTTTGGGGTTTTATCTGCACACCTATCCATGCCTATTATTGGTCCATGCTGTGGGCAGATTGGGATAACCTGAGAGGTACCTGGTGTCCTAGATCAGCCTCCTTGGCCTTTTTACTATCAATTATGGCATTTGGGAATGTGTAGGCAGTGTTTTTCTGCCTTTTGCCTGCCTCTTCCAGGTACAAAACTGGGCATTTCTGGGGAACAGTTAAAAGCAGAGACCTACCCTCAGCATTGTATATGTATGGATCTGAATTATCATACCATCGGGCAGAGATGGGCATGTGGGGTCAATTCAAGGTAAGGCTGACTGAACAACATGATTCAGATTAAAGCCAATGGCACTCATCCTTCTCCGTCTCCCTGCCTTGGGTCTGCCTCTGTTGGGGGAAGACATGCAGTGTGTGGACATGCAGCACTGTCCTGTTTCTGGGGCCCCTGAGTCAAAGAAAAGGTCCCTGTCCCAGGGGACTGACAGGTGGTAATTAGGCTGCGTTGGGTGGGGAGGTTTGTCTGCCTCCACTGTTCCCGGAAATCACTGTTCCCCTTGGAGCAGCCACTGGGAGTTGGAGTGTTTATTTGATTTTGAACTTGCTAAGCCTGTAATTTACCTGTTGGAACAGACAAGAGTCCAGCTGTCTGAACTGTCATTAAAAGCAGATCCTGGTCCTACCCCCATCCACAGACACACCCAGCTGAAGTGGACCCACCCATGTGCCCAGGGATGTACATTTCTGGAGTTCACACTGTACATCCCTGAGAGGAACGGGCCTTGGAGAAGGCAAGTCTGGCATCAGTGGTGAGGCTGGGACTATGCTGCAGGACAGCAGCCTCTCCCACTGGACTAGGGAGGGGACCCTTATGTGAGTGCAGAGGAAGAGACCTTCCCATATTACATAAAGGGCAGATGCAGACCATCTGGAAGGCAGTGAGTTCCCCATCAGTGTAGAGATCTTAGCTCCAGCCTGGATATATGGAGACTGGACTTGTAGACAACTGCTTTATCTGGGCCTGTTCTCCTCTGTAGCATGAAGGAATTGGGCTTTTTGAGCTCCACAGCACCTTCATCCAGGGAATCCACCTACCAACCGTTTCTCACACTAAGGCCAAATGCAGCCTCATGGCCCTGATGGGAGTTCAGGGGGCTGTCATAAATCAAGAGTTGGCATATAACATAGGACCTATTTGCCATTCTAGTATTTCTCTAAAAGTTCTTTCTTCTCAACATCAAGTATCATCTTTTAGGTATTGAGACTCATTTTAAATGAGTCTATTATTTTTGACAATTGATTAAAAAGAAATATCTTGGTATCTTTAGTGCCCAGCCAATGGTCTGGCACGGTTACATACCAGGAATATCTGTCACATTACCCAAAGGTTTGTAGACATGGAGCACACTTTACCTATCAATCAAGCTGTTCAGAACAGGAGCAGATAGCAGCTGCCATCCTCCTTTTCATAGAGAACAACTGAAAAACCATAAGGCATCACCTGCCTACCTCCTGGGCCATTAGACTTCCAGCAAATTTTGCCATCCAGATGGTCCCCAAATGAAAATCAAATTGGAAAGCCCCTGAGCAGCAAAACAATTGTGAATGGACACAAAGCCCATGCATTTCACTCCCGGAGTAAATATTTATTTTATTCTAGCTGAGGAAGCCTGGCAGCTGAAACGAGTGGCCAGGCTGGCAGCATGGATACCATCACTTCCCTTTTCCTTGCTCAAGGCAGGGCCTGTTTATCTGGTTGCACCAGATGAGGAGGTTCAATTAGGACGGTCGGTTCAGAGTCACTGACAGCAATGAGAAATCAACGGCAGCTGACATGAACGCAAGGCACAAAAATAATGCCAGGCAGTCTTCATACCTGGCCCCACAATACTGGCCTGGTAGCCAGTAGATTAGTGTTCACTGTCTGCTAAGGTGAAAAACTTGATTCTGAAAACTTTCCAAGAAATAGGAAAATAGGCAAAGAAGCAAGAGTACAGATTTTTGGAGCCAAATGGGTTTAAATCTGGGTTCTGCTTCCTTCTCTGAAGAGCAGGATATTGGTTTCCTCCCAGAGATATTATAAAGATTAGATTTGTACAAACATTTGGGATATGTGGCATATAAATGCTTAACTATCAGTGCCTGTTATTATTACAAATAAATTTGCTAATTTGGAGCTATTTCTGTGCCTGTCCATTAAACCAAAATGTGTTCTTCAAGTGATGATCTACTTCTTACACATGACATTCCTTGGAGGGCAGAACTTGTACTCTCTACTTTTAAAGGGCTGGTAAGTATTTGGTGAAGCAGGCTGTGGCCAGGCTTTTAAACTTTACTCTTGTATTCTCAGAGACACCGGGAACCCACAGGGCTGAGGGACATCTGCACTCATCAAGTTCCTTGCACTGCAATTTGAATGGGGAAATTATCCACCTGGAGGCACTGTCAGTAATGAGGCTTTATGTGAGCACTTAACCACTTACAAACTTTTTTTCATTTATTACAAAAAAACTAATAATGTAGTTTTGGAAGACTGTGGACAAAACAAAAAATAAAATACAATTCAAATCAGATAAATGCACCATTAGTGGGGCTGGAGTGGGGGCTCGGTGGTTCTAGCGCTTGCCTGGCACGTGCGAGGACGCGAGTTCAAACCCTAGCACCACGTGCACAGCAGAGTGTTAGAACAACTAAAGCCACGTGAAAAACTAAATAAAGTTGATTCTTTCTCTGTCCCTCTCTTTTTTCTCTTTAACAAAAAATTACAAAATTAAAAAAAAATACCATTAGTATTTTGCTTACTGTATTTCTAGACTTTTTTTTTCTTAAAACACACATATAACTATCTAGATTTACATACTGTAGATAATTTTACCAAACTGGGATCACACTGTATGATATAAATTGCTTTGTGATGTGCTTTTCCATTTACTGTATAATGAAAGTTTCCCCTATAAAATTTCTTGAAAACATAACCCTCTAGTTCCACCTGAAGTGAGACTCCATTTTTACCACTAAAATATCTGTCCCCAGTTCCTTACAGGAAGGGTTACTGTGAGGTTTCCATGACTGTGACTGATGCAGTGGAGTCTGGAGGGGGCTCTCTCACTGAGAGGAAACTGCAGCAGCTACAGCCCTGATCCTGGTACCACAGTGCTCACCTCAGCCCTCTTTCATGCTGGCTCTGCTAAGCTCTTTAAACACAGCCTCTCTTGGTTCTTCTGCGAGGCTGGAAGTCACTGCAGTGGTCCCCAGCTTCAACTGCCTGCCCTAATGCTGGTGCCTTCTGTGTAGAAAGAACTTAGGGTCAACTTGGCTAGGTCATGATACCCAGTTTTTGGTCAACAGCAGTCTACATGCTGCTGTGAGGGCATTTTTTGGGATAGATTAATATTTAAGTCAGTAGAGTGAGCAACACAGATTACCATTTATAAGGAAGGTGTGCCTCATTCAGTCAGCTGAAAGCCTTAAGAACAAAAAGACTGAGGTCACCAGAATTGTCTCTAGACTGTTTGGACTTGAAATGCAACATCAGTTTCTCTCTGGGTCTTCAGCCTACTAGTAAGCCCTGCAGATTTCAGTTTTGCCAATCCCCACAATTCCCTAAGCCAATTCCTTAGCATAAATCTTGCTCATCCTCTCTCTATCACCCCCCCTGCCACTCCCACCATTGGTTCTGTTTCTCTGGAGAACTCTGACACATATAGGGACCATATACTGCCACTGACTACTCAACTCTTCCTATAGTGAGAAAGCAGCCACAGGCTATGCAAACAAATTGATGTGGCTGTGTTCTAGTCAAACTTTATTCACACAAATTGGCACTGCAAGATTAAGCCAATGTAGTTTGCTGATTTCCTACCTCCTAACAAATAAGCAGAATACCTAGCACAAAGAAAGTACTCTGAGTTGTGAAATATTGTTTAAAAAAATGTACAGACCAAGTCAGTGCACACAGTGTGATGGCACACACCTGTAATCCCAGCAGCCTGGGAGGCTGAGCCAGGAGGATTCCAAGTTAAAAGGCAGCCTCAGCAACTTAGTAAGACCCTATCTCTAAATAAAAAATTTTAAAATAGAGTCGGAGACATGGCTCAGTGGTTAAGGGACTAGGGTCCAATCCCCAGTACCAAAAAAAAAAAAAAAAAAAAAAAAAAAAAAAAAAAAAAAAAAAAAAAAAAAAAAAAAAAAAAAAAAAAAAAAGAAGTACGGAAAGAAAAAGACAAGTGGGCTGGAGCGGTGGCTCAGCGGTTTCGGCGCTTGCCTGGCAGGCACGAGGACCCGGGTTCAAACCCCAGCACCACATACACAACTAAGTGTTGGAGAAACGAAGGCCATGTGAAAAACTAAAATAAAGTTGTTTCTCTCTTTCTCTGTCTCTCTCACTGTCCCTCTCTCTTTAAAAAAAAAAAAAAAAAAAAAAAAAAGAAAAAGACAAGTGATAAACAAGCCACTGAGGCTGAGCAATGCACTTGCTGGCTAGAAGACTTGCAGCATGAGTTTAGAAGCACAGACAGCAGAAGACAGGAACTTTTACAATACCTTTGAATTCCATTGTCCTGACACGGTCAGACAGGGACAACTGGCATGAAGATATATCAACCTGGCATCTAAGGGAATTGGCCCACAGAGAAAAACAAGAGCTGCGGGGAAGGCGCTATGCCTGAGCCACTTGCCAGCCTCAGGGAAACAGCTTAGCCTGACACAATCTCTGACAACTCCCAGGAACTCACCGGAGGCAGCAGTACAAGAATCAGAGTGTATTTTAGCAAAGAATCCATCCAGAAGCCACAGGTGGGCCCAGGACAGGCCCTGGCAGCACATGCCTGGGAAGCCAGTGGCCCCGCAGCTGTTGGTGGTGGGGAGGGCTGCACCTGCGCAGCTCCCAGGACCTCAGCCACACCGGGAACCAGTCCAGAACACATCCAGCCAGGCCACAGTGGAATTGCTCCAAGCTGACCACCGGGAAGCGCTCAGGCCACAAACTCCACCTGCTTCCCGCAGGACATCCTCAGCGTCCATGTCCCTTCCTGGACACACGGCAGGAGCAGAGACGGGAGGAAAGGGCGCTGCCTCACATGTACTCCCCACAGTCAGCGATGATCACCTTCTGCTTCGGCTTCCCGTCCTTGCTGCCCTGGGCCTTGGTGGGCAGGAGAGGAAGAAGTCAGGGAGCGAGGGAGGAGACTCAAGAGCGGCTCAGGGCGCCACCCCAGCTGGAACCTGAGTGGAAGCAGCCTGGCCCTCCCCATAGGGCTGTACCCCAAGAGCCTGGGGGAGCTGGGGACCCTTCCCAGCCACCTACCTCGATTTGCCTCAAGACATCCATGCCTTCGGTGATCTCCCCGAACACCACGTGCTTGCCATCCAACCAGTCTGTCTTGTCACAGGTCAGAAAGAACTGGGAGCCATTGGTGTTTGGGCCTGAGTTGGCCATGGAGAGCAGGCCTGGGGGAGAGGAACGTCAGCTCCCTCCACCCTGCCCCCGCCCTAAAGCTGCCTGTGCGGACTGTGGACACTGACCCCACGCATGCGGCCCCCTGTCTTTACTCGCTAGTGAAACAGGATGAGCAGGGTTGTGTCACACATTTCATAATGGTCTGTTACTCTTCTCTTTTTGTTCTTCTTCTTCTTCTTCTTTTTTTAATAACAGTGTCAATTTTATAAGCAATCTTTATTAAGCCCTGGGAACACTGGTGGGCAAAACACTCCCGGACCTGGAAGAGGCTCGTAGTCGTGGAAAAGTGTCATTTAAAAGACACTTGTGCTGTGACAGCTTCATGATAACAGGGATATTTGCGCAGGGAATGGCAGCCTAAAGTGGCCACATAGCAGAATGTGTGTGCGTGTGTGATGACTTGAAGACAGATGGTTGTGACGTACTGGGTGACACAGGAAAGCAGTCAGGATGAGCCTTAAGTTTCTGACCAGGCAGCCAAAGAGTGGCATCATTTATTGAAATAGGGATGAGGAGGAAGAAGAGTTGGGGAGAAAAGCAGGAGTTATTTTGGACCTGTGAAGTTGAAGGGCCAGGGAACAGACAGTGGAGACCAGGAAGGCAGCTGGACAGGAACCTGGATGGTAGGGAGCAATCAGTTCCAAGATGTAAGTGTAGGACAAACTCAAATTGGAGAGCTCTGTGCAAGCCCTGTCACTGGATGAGACTGCCCAGGGCAGGGGCTCTCAGTGGGGTTGGCCCTATCACCAGAGGCTACTGAAGAGTGTGTTTTTGATTGTCAGAAATATCATGGGTGCTACTGGTATTCAGTAGGTGGGGGCCTGGAATTCTGCAAGTATTCCAAACAATGAATTGCCTCTTATTCTCTTGGTCTTTCAAATGTCCTGCCAGAGCGTAGGTGAAAAAAATGTTTGGAACTACTGGAGCTAAATCCTAATTCAGTTATACATAAACCCAAAGTTTTGAAGCTATTTTGTATTTTCACAGAATCTTCAAGCAGGAATGTCACTACTATATAAATCAACAAAATACTACTTCTCAATTTGGATTCTAACCAACTGTCTCAGTTCACAAAACCATGTCATCAATAGCAATACCATTTGTGGTATCTGAGTTGTCAGTAGACACACCTGCCTGCACTTCTAACTGATGCACTTGAGTACAGGTGCACACATCTGAAGAATTCCCACTGTCTTGTGGCATAGTTGTACCTGCACATTGCTACCCAGAAACATATATTCATTTATAACAACTCACTTTCTTTTCATGTTTGTTCCTGTTAGTTAAAAAATAATGCTGATTTTTAAAATAACTCTGTAGGCAGGTAGGATGCATTTCATTCCAGCAGTGAAGAAGAGTACTATAAATTATCAGTTAAAAAGGAGGCCGGGGGGAACAGGTTTCCATGGAGAAACAAAGACTGAGCTATGAGCTACTTCAATATTTAGGGGTCAGGAAAAGGAGACAAAAAAAGCCAATTAGGTAAAAGGAAACTAGAAGAGAGAGGAATTCTGCCAGCCAAGTGAAGGAAGGAAGATTCAAGGAGCACAGAATTACCGAACAGCAAACAAGAAGCTTAAAGAACCTTTTAAGCAAAATCATAAGTGAGAACTTCCCTCATTTTACTATCGATCTGGATTATCACATCCAAGATGCTTATAGAACTCTAAATAGACCTAATCAATTGAGAAACTTGCCAAGACATATCATATACAAAATGAATAGCAGAGAAATTAAGGAGAGAATTCTAAAAGCTGCTAGAGGAAAGCCCCAAATCACATTCAGAGGCAAACCAATTCGCATCACTATGGATTTTTCAGAGCAAACAATGAAGCCCAGACGAGCTTGGAACAATATCTTTCAAGTGTTAAAAATAACAACTTTCACCCAAAGATAATATATCCGGCAAAACTCAGCTTCAAATGTGAAGGGGAAATTAAATACTTCAACGATAAACTCAAGCTAGCAAGATACATGAACACAAATCCTGCTCTTCAGAATATTCTCAAAAATGTTCTCCATTCAGAAGAAAATGCCAATGACATCATAAATCCTTAAACAAGGGCGAGTCAATAATCATATTATACAAAAGCTGACTTTCAAGATGACTCAAAACTCTGTACTCGATACAAAGTCAGAGAATCACCTCCCATATCTATTCTACCCTTGAATGTGAAAGGTCTCAGTGCCCCACTTAAAAGACATAGACTAACCCACTGGATCAAAAAACAAAATCCAATAATATGTTGCCTGCAAGAGACACATTTGATACTCAAAAACAGACACAGGCTGAAAGTGAAAGGATGGCAAAATGTCTACCAGGCCTGCGGCCCAAAAAAGCAAGCTGGAGTGGCGATTCTAATTTCTGATAAAATTAATTTCCAACTAAAACTAGTGAGAAAGGACAAAGAGGGTCACTTTATCATACTAAAAGGGACAGTTTATCAAGAAGATATAATGATAATTAACATCTATGACCCCAAATACAACCCCCCCAAATATATGGAAAAAATACTTAAGGACATTAATCCCCTCATTGATCTCAACACAATAATCCTGGGGGACTTCAACACACCATTATCAACTCTAGACAGATCATCAAAACAAAAAATCAATAAAGACATCTCCAATCTAAACAACTCTATTAATCAATCGGGCTTAACAGACATTTACAGAATTTTCCATCCTAAGACAGCTGAATTTACCTTCTTCTCAGCGGTGCATGGATCTTTCTCTAAAATAGACAACATCCTAGTTCACCGGGATAATCTTAACAAATATAAAAAAGTGGATATAATCCCATGTATTCTGTCAGATCATAATGCTATGATCTTAGCAATCAACAACAAGAGAAACAACAGAAACTACTCAAATATTTGGAAATTGAATAATTACCTCTTAAATGAAGGATGGGTAAAAGAGGAAATGAGAGCAGAGATTAAGAAGTTTTTGGAATTGAACAAGAATGAGGAAACAACATACCGAAACCTCTGGGACAGCATGAAGGCTTTCTTAAGAGGTAAATGTATAGCACTGAGTACATACATCAAAAATCTAGAAAGAGATCAGATTAAAAGCCTTATGCTTCAATTCAAATGACTACAAAAGGAGGAACAGTCCAAAGCTAAATCTAACAGAAGACAGGAAATTACCAAAATCAGAGCTCAAATCAACGAAATTGAGAACAAAAAAACTATACAAACTATTAACAAAACTAAGAGTTGGTTCTTTGAAAGGGTCAACAAAATTGACAGACCCCTTGCCAACCTCACCAAAAGGAGGAACGAAATGAAGCAAATCAACAAAATCAGAGACGAAAATGGGGATATCACCACAGACTCATCCAAGATACAGATTATCAGAACCTATTTTGAAAAACTTACACTCTGCTAAATTTGATAACCTCGTGGACATGGACAGGTTCTTGGACACACACGACATCCCCTCTTTAACACAGGAGGACATTGAAAACCTAAACCAACCTATCACAGAAACTGAAATTGAAGCAGCAATCAAAGCTCTCCCAAAAAAGAAAAGCCCAGGTCCGGATGGATACATGGCGGAATTCTACCAAGCCTTCACAGAAGAACTAACACTGATCCTCTACAAGCTCTTCCAGGAAATTGATAGAGAGGGATCACTCCCAAACACTTTTTATGAGGCAAATATTACACTGATTCTAAAGCCCAACAAAGACATGTCAAGGAAAGAAAACTACAGACCAATTTCCCCGATGAACATTAATGCAAAAATCCTTAATAAAATTTTAGCTAATCGGATACAAAAGCACATTAAAAAGATAATACACTATGATCAAGTAGGCTTCATTCCAAGAAAACAAGGCTGGTTCAACATATGCAAATCAATAAATGTAATTCACCACATAAACAGAGTTAAAAACAAAAATCATATAATCATCTCAATTGATACAGAGAAGGCATTTGATAAAATTCAACACCACTTTATCCTCAAAACTTTGGAAAAGATAGGGATCAAGGAAAGATACTTTAACTATGTCAAATCCATTTATGACAGACCCATATCCAACATTATCCTCAATGAAGAAAAACTGAAAGCATTTCCACTGAATTCAGGTACTAGACAAGACTGTCCGCTCTCCCCACTCTTGTTCAATAGTCCTTGAAACCCTTGCCAGAGCTATCAGGCAAGACAAGGAAATCAAAGGTATTCGTATAGGAAAAGAGGAAGTTATCTCTAATCGCTGATGACATGATTCTATACCTAAACCCATTAACATCAGGCAGAAAACTCCTAGAGCTTATAGGTGTTTTCAGCAAAGTAGCTGGCTACAAGATCAACTCCAGTAAATCACTAGCATTTCTTTACTCCAGCAACAAATCCACAGAAGAAGAAATCAGGAAATGTCTCCCATTCACCATCGCTTCCAAAAAAATGAAATACTTGGGCATAAACCTTACAAAGGATGTTAAGGACCTCTATAAAGAAAACTATCAAACACTAAAAAAAGAAATTACAGAAGACCTGAGTAGATGGAAAAACATTCCATGTTCATGGTTAGGCAGAATCAACATAATAAAGATGGCCATTCTACCCAAAGCCCTATACAGATTTAATGCAATCCCCATCAAGATACCTATGGCATTCTTCACAGATAAAGAAAAAGCAATTCTCAAGTTCATATGGAATAACAGGTGACCCAGACTAGCCAAAGCATTACTCTATAGAAAAGAAGAAGTAGAGGGTATCTCAATCCCTGACCTGAAATTATACTACAAAGCCGTAGTAGCAAAAACAGCACGGTATTGTATCAAAACTGAATCAAAGATCAGTGGAACAGAACAGAAGATCCTGAGACAAAACCCCATATATTTAACTATTTGATATTTGATAAAGGGGGCAAAAGCATAGTGTGGAAGAAATATAGCCTGTTCAACAAATGGTGTTGGACAAACTGGACAGCCATATGTAGACAACTGAAGCTGGATCCTTACCTTTCACACTGCACAAAAATTAAATCAAAATGGATCAAAGATTGGATATTAAGCCAACAACTTTAAACTTACTAGAAAAAGAAGTAGGGTCAACACTACAGCATATAGGAGTCAGGAGCCACTTCCTTAACAAAACTCCCATGGCTCAAGCTGTAAAATCAAGAATGAATGAATGGCATGCAATTAAACTAAAAAATTTTTGCACAGCTAAAGATCTAGTCAAGAGCATTAAGAGAGAACCTACAGAATGGGAGAAAACCTTTGCCTGCTACACACACCTCGGACAGAGGGCTAATATCCAGAATATACAGGGAACTAAAGAAACTAAAGTCCAAACTCACAAACAATCCAATCAATAAATGGGCTAAGGAACTTAAAAGAAACTTCTCTCCAGTGGAAGTCTAAAAAGCCCATAAATATATGAGAAAATGCTCTACATCATTAGCTATAAGGGAAATGCAAATCAAAACTTCAATGAGATACCACCTCACTCCTGTTAGAGTGGCAAAAATGAAAAATTCTAACAACAGATCCTGGAGGGGCGGTGGGAAAAGAGGAACACTTACACTGCTGGTGGGACTGCAAACTGGTTCAGCCACTATGGAAAGCAGTGTGGAGAACCCTCAAAAAATTAAGGATGGAACCACCTTATGACCCAGCTATCCCACTCCTGGGTATTTTCCCAAAAGAGTTAGAATCAGCTTATTATAGTGATATGGCTTCATCAATGTTTATAGCAGCTCAATTTACTATAGCTAGACTATGGAACCAAATCAGATGCCCCTCACTCGATGAATGGATACAAAAATTTTGGTACTTATATACAATGGAATTCTACTCGGCCATTAGAGAAGACAATATTATGGCTTTTGCAGCCAAATGGATGGAGATGGAAAGAATTATGCTAAGTGAAGTATCCCAATCTCAGAGACTCAAGGGCCAAATGGTATCTCTCATCTGAGGAAGATAGAGTACATGGGGAAGCAGTAGGTAGACGGCTAACCTAACAATAACTTCAAATTGTATGATTCTCAACGCAATAGGGGGATGGCTCCCTAGGTTACTTGGAGGCATAGGGAGGGGGATG
>PVKS010049635.1:0-11898 GCA_004027875.1 Aplodontia rufa
GCTGCTTCTTCTGCCTGACTAGTCGCTACTCTATTTATCCATTACAATAGCCAATAGGGGTACAATTCAAACACGTTTATACAATTGTACAAATGAGTGACCAAATAGCTTAGTCATGCGGTCAGGCATTACATCACTAGCTGGGTCAGAGTTGTTTACCACCAATTCTTTTACAAGCCAACTGGACCTCATGTTGGGGGATCCCCAACACCCTAATATGTTGTGGTAGAGCTTCTTTTAGCCCCAAAGGTATGATAGGTAGTAGAATGTCTTATATTTCTTTTCCATGTCATTATTAACTCACATTTTAAGTCTAGGATGAATAGTGGCAGTTAGTAGGAAGAAATGTGGTATCTCATTCTATGGCTTTCTCAGTGTTTTAATAATCATTGTAGTGACTTTATTTGATCTTAACACTGTGCTGTTGTCTGTATATTATATCACTCATTCCTTACACATTTTACAGATGAGAAGACTGAGGGTAGAGAAGTACCACATTAGTAAATTAATGAGACATTCTTCAGAAGCAGCAGCCTTGCTAGGAAGAGTTGTGTATAGAGTATGCTCTTTATTTCGATTTTGACTGACGTTTCCATTTATTTGCAGGGATTTAATGACTGCTCAGTTTTGTGCCATTGTAATAAAAACAAATACTTGTTACTTGCTTCCTTTCTGACTATCAGGGGACTTTATTTGTTAGATAATAATTTGACAACAGGAGTTTAACCTATAGACAGTGAAAAGAACCCTTTACCATGGGTCCTTTTGTTCCATTTATTTCTTCAACAAATACTTGAGTGGCTTTTGTGTGCCAGACACTATTCTAGGTACTTGACAGTGAAGAAAGGAGACTTGATTTGATATTTTTAGGAAATTTTTGTTCCAGGCCAGGGAGATATCAATTAAAGAAGAAAAAACTATAGGACTGGGAGGTAGTTCAGTGGTAGAGTGCTTCTCTGGCGTTCATGAGACTCTGGGTTCAATCCCCAGCATCACACACACGCACACACACGCACACACACACAAATTAATTAATTAATTAGACACGTAGAACCATAAAGCAGGATAACAGGGATGGGGTGTTCAAGCAATGGTAGCAAGATAAAACTGATGTTATGGTTGAACTGAGACCTGAGGCACATGTGAGACAAGTTATGCATGCATCTGACAGAAGAGCCTTCTGGGCAGAGAAATCAGCAAGTGCAAAGGACTTGAGGCAGGAGTATGCTTGGTGAGTAAATAACTAAGTAAAAAAGAGAGAAGGAGAGGAGATGGGATCACATAGGGCCTTATAGGCTATTGTAAGCAAAAAAGACCCTGATTCAGATGGAAACCACTAGGCTGGATAGCTTCCTTTTACCCACCTCCCAGATTCGCTGGATGCTTTTCCACCCTGCTCTGTAGCCTGGGGCATATCAGGTTCCTTTGCCTAGTACTACTGGTTGTATTTGGCCATGGAACTATTGCTAGGAGGTGAGAAAGAGAGAGAAGAATATGGTCAGTGTATTTCTTCCCTCCTACAAGGTTGTGTGGCCAGAGTTTCCCTAGATGGAAGGTCACACCTCCTATCAGATCTTTTCCATAGAGCTCCCGTCTCCGTCTCCGTTTCCACTGCTTTCCTTCACGCTTTCAGGTCTAGGAGGGGATCAAGTATCTTTGAGATTGAAGCTCCAGATGCTGCACTCTCTGTGGGTTCTTTACACCTTTGTAAATAGTTCCTGTATAAAATCCTTGATTCACCCACTTTGTACCATCTGTTTCCTGCCAGGACTCCAAACGATCCATGATTAGAGGGTTTTGACACAGCCTGGCTAGCAATTTTAACAGGCTCATGTAGGTTACTGTCAAGAGCAGGTAGAGAGGAGGTGCGGGTGGATGCAGGGAAACCAGTTAGGAGGCTCTTGCAGTATCCTGGGTGAAGTGATGACCGCTACATTCAAGTCACAGTGGAGTTGGAGGAGTGGTTAGTTACTGGATAGTTTTTGAGGGTCTCGCCCTTGACAAGTGTTTTGTGATGGATATGATGCCCGGAGGGCCTTTTGTGACTCTAGAAAGCAGATGTGGCTGTGTTGTTAGAGCTTGCCCTCTGTATTGTAATCTGGAATCACCCCATTGCAAGCGCTGTGATTCAGACCAGTAGGTTAACACTGATAGTCTCCACAGTAGCAGCCTTACCAAAATCAGTGCTTTACAACAGATGCTACTCCTGTTTTTCTTTTCGTTTGCCCTTGAACTGGGACCAAACCTTCCTCCACTTGAAATGAAATCATGTCAGTAGGCAGCATTCAGTCAAGGGACAGTCTACTCTGAGGGGGCAACAAAAAGTTATTAGTCTTGGTTCTTACTCTCAAAATTATTTTCTCGCAGGAAAATAAAGTATGCTTGAATCAATCACAGAGTGCTAAAGTATTACTGCATTGCACAGGAAGTGGAAGAGCGCTTTGTGGACTGAGAAAGTCTACCACTCTACCACTGAGCTACACCCCCATCCCTTTTTGTTTTTTATTTTGAGAAAAGTTCTTGCTAGGTTGCCCAGACTGGCTTCAAATTCCTCCTGCCTCAAACTTGTGTATAGCTGGGATTAAAGGTGTGTACCACTGTGCCAAGCTTTCATATGCATCTTTGACCTCAGTATTTTAATCATCACTGGAACCCCTCTTTGAGTAAGTCAGTATGGTTTTCCAGACCACATTTTCAGTTCTTTGAGATCTGTCCGTTTTGAATATGAGTAGGATACTCATTGAATATTTTATCCCAAGTTATAAGTAGCATTTGTAGAACATTAGAATTATTTTTACAATGTGTCCAGTTGGTATGTGTTGTGATCACTGCCATTTAACCACTTTGTTACTTTTTAAAATTATCTTTGACAACTGAGCTTGGTGGCAAACATCTGTAATCCCAGTGGCTGGAGAGGCTGAGTCAGGAACCTCAGCAATTTACTAAGCCCCTGTCTCAAAATAAAAAAGACTGGAGAAGTACAATGGTGGAATGCCACTACTAAAAAAGAAAGAAAAAAAATGAATGAAAGGCTGGTTTACACTGGTGACTTACACACGGAAGTATACTTAGGTCTCCTGGAATAATTACTAAATTGTTTAATTTGTCTTCTTTCACTAATGCCATTTGCCAGGGCTGCCCAAACTAGACCTTGTCTGAGGTTGTTTTAAGCTACTGTTTTAACCTCAATAGTGATTTCTTTTCCCCCTCTCTCTCTCTCTCTCTCTCTCTCTCTTTAAGCGAGTGAGAGAGAGAGAGAATGAGTCAATTTTTATTTTTCATCTGGTTTTTGTTTTCCCGACACTTAGTTGTGTATGTGGTGCTGGGTTCAAACCCGGGTCCTCGTGCATGCCAGGCAAGTGCTCCACTGCTCATCCACCACTCCAGCCCCTCATATGATGCTTTTTATTCAAAATAAGGACATTGAAAGAACTCCCTACAGCATGAGGTACTTTTTAAGTATTTAATTATAAAGTGACTTATTTTTCCTGAGGGATCAGATTTTTTAGGAAGAGTCTTGCCTTATATTTATCATATTAATAATTATTTTACCACAGCCTATGCAAAAGTCTGAATTTCTGGTAGTAAATCTGCTTTCTGGAATGGTCTTCCTCTGGAAGAGAGGTGGAAATGTAGGAAGAAGGGCAGTGATGGACTTTGAAGTTTGTGCATCCTGAGACTTGTCTTTAGGTAGAAGGTAGGAAAGAGCAAGTACCAAATGCATTTATTGGTTTTTACCCCTTGCTGGTGAATGGAAATTATTCTGTGCTTCTATTGATTAGATTTCTAGGGGGAAAAAATCCATGGGACCTCTTTTAAGCAGAGGTGTCAAGAATGTAAGCAGATAGTTACATCTTCATTTGTTTTTTTGCCATGGCATCAAAGTTTTGGGGACTTCAGTACAAACACTCTGGTCCCTAGAATCTAACAGTCTCTTCATTGTTGGAAAGCACAAACTAATATACACATTAGTATATATTGTATATATATGCCTATAACTATGTAAATACATATTTGTAGATTTATAGTATGTATTTTATTTATTTTACTTTTTTAAAGAGAGAAAATTTTATTGTTTTCATCTGGCCTTTGTTTCTTGAACATTAAGTTGTATATGTGGTGCTAGGGTTTGAACTTGGATCCTTGCGCATGCCATTCAAGTCCTCCAACTGCTGAGCCACCACTCCAGCCCTAAATAATGTATTTTAGAATATATATGTGTATAGTTAGAATATATATGTGTATAGTGTCTGTACAGAGAGAGAGAGAAAGACTTTGACAAATTTAATAACATTCTATACATAGAAACACCTGGCTCGTACCCTGTCAAGCAGATGTCAACTTCTGCTGAATTAGTACACCTTAACTCTGCCTCATTTTTGCTATATACCAAGTGATCAGTTCCTTCATGGCTGCAAGAGATGAGAGAGGCACTGTCAGGATTAACATTTGTTGTGTTATTCATTAAATAGGTTTTGGAGAGTTGACCTGGGAACCTATCAGATATTACATTGTTTTGATGGGAAAACAAATAAGATCTAAACAGTTGACTTACCAGGGCACTTTGGGGGCACACCTCCTCTGGGGTTGAGGCCTGCCTGTCCATGAGGTGTGGGCCAGGAGCCACCACAGAACTAAGTACTTGGGAATCCTTTTTTCCCCCTAAGAAATTTGTAATGAACAACAAAACCAAAAATAAAAACCACCAACAACAACCACCCACCACAACAACATAATAATGTAATTAACAGTCATTTTCCTGTAACCTAGAATTAACTGTTGCTAACATTTTTTGCTTCTGGTGATTTGTTTTGGTTTTTTTTTGCTTGTTTGTTTTCTGACATAGTCTTACATATTGGAGGGAATCGTTGTTACATATTCATCATACATAGATATTGACAAAGTAAGTTAAGGCCAATCCTAGTCCAGGATCTCATCCCCTTCATCCATTCCCCATCTGGTTATTTGTTTAAAGGAAATAATTAGAAATGTTGCCAGGGTCTCTTTTAACCATACCGCCATTTCAATTTGCTTTCCCCCTCTGCAGAAGCAGCTTCTGTCAAGAGTTGGGTGTGTAATTCTTTCACCATCTTCTTTTTGGGCTTGAGTCAACAAGTGTATTTGCATGCGTGTGCGTGCGTGCATGCGTGCGTGTGTGTGTGTGTTTAAATTTATCACATTCTCTCACCTTGCCTTCTTTCAATTAACTTTTCTTTTTGTTTTTGTACTGGGGATTGGACCCAGGTGCATTTAACCACTGAGTCACATCCCCAGCTAGTTTTTACTTTTTATTTTGAGACAGAATCTCTCTGAGTTACTCAGGGCCTCACTAAGTTGCTGGGGTTGACTTTGAACTTGCAATTCTCCTGCCCCAGCCTCTGAAGCCACTAGGATTTATAGGCATGTGCTACCCTACTCTGCTTAACATTGTTTTGGGGGTTTTTTGTTTTGTTTATCAGGGCTGAGGACTGAACTTGGGGGGGGGTTGCCCATGCTAGGCAAGCGCTCAGCCACTGAGCTAAATCCCCAACCCCTTAACATTGTTTTTGATCTGGATTTAAATTAATTTTATGGGGGCTGGAGGGGTAGCTCAGCAGTTACAGGGATACCTGGCAGGGGATTGCCTGGCATGTGCGAGGACCCCAGCGCCACGTACCAACGAAGTGTCGGAGCAACAGCTACATGAAAAGCTAAATAAAGTTTAAAAAAATAAAATAAAATAAATTGATGTATGTATATCTACTGTTAAAGATATTTTTCAGGAAAAGGTGAAATTACAACTTATACAGATAAAAATGAACATGTGTTAAAATTTTTATTTTACTCATGTATAAAGAAGCCAGGCAGAATTTATGGCCAGCTCAAACAAAAAGTCATAAAGCACTAATTTGTACAGAAATTTCAAATAGGGGCAAAATAGGCTTTTCTGTTGTGGAGAGGGAAAACAAATGAAAACTATAGGACAAGATGGTGTGCATGTCTGTCAGTAACCTACAATTTAGAAAGAGGTGCACAATTCAGGGTTTAAAGACAATGAGTAGGGGCAAAATCAGACACTGAAAGGACAATGCATAGTTTTCCATTGAAATACAAAATTTTCTGTACACTCCTATGAAGTATGTTTCCGTTGATGAGTCTAGCGTTCTTCTCTTAGGGGGTGTGGCAGAGAAATGGAGATTTCCTTTAGAGATGCAAATTTCCCTTACAAAAGGGTAACTTCTGTTTTCAGAGCTTCTCTGTGTCTGCTCTTTCTTAAAATAATCAGCTCAAAATAATCCTTATACTGAAGAGGATTATTTTAGAGTGATGTATTCTGTTCTCCTACAGTCTTATTTTGGGTTGCCATATTCTGGTACCCTGCATCCCCCAAACGTTAGGTTATCTGTTCAAAGAAATGTTTTATTTCTTAAACATGAAAAATATTTGTTTAGGCTAGACTTGCTTCACAAGGTCCTTGGTTTGATCCTCAGAGCCACCAAAAGAAAAAAGTTAGTTTTCTTTGTTCATTCTTGCTGGTTGAGAAGAAGAAAAGTTTGGTGAGTAGTTTAAAAAAACAAAACAAAACAATAACAACAAGTAATTATAAATGAAAAAAAGTACTATTTGAAATAAAATCCCATGCATCAACTTCTGAACTGAAGTTTGGTGACTTTTACCATTAACTGGAAACCTTTGATCTATCAGACATTAGCATCATCAGAATCCTCTGCAAGACTTGTTGAAAACAGATGAGTGGCCAGCAATCCCAGTGATTGAGACAGGCGGATTACAAGTTTGAGGCCAGCCTCAGCAACTTAGCAAGGCCCTAAACAATTTAGTGAGACCCTGTCTCAGAATAAAATATAAAAAAGGATTGGGATGTAGCTCAGTGGTAATGCACCACTGGTTCAGTACCCAGCACCAAACAAACAAAAACAGTTGAGTGGATACCACACCTGTAGGTTCTGATTCTTTAGGTCTGTACCTACCTGAGAATTTACATTTCTAACAAGGTTAGCTAGTTCTCGGGGAATCTGCTGCTGGGTTAGATGTTTTTTGTTTGTTTTGTGGTGTTAGGGATGGAAAAATTGAGCCTTACTCCTGCTTACCCCCTGCCCCTGGTTTCTACCACTGCTCCTACCAGGACATCTCTCTCTGCTCTTCAATACAGTTTTGTTTAAGAAGTGTGGGTGAGCCCAAAGCAAGCTCCTCCGGGGCAGGAATCTTTTTTCTCCTTTGTTTAGGGATATATTCCCAACACCTAGAACATAAAGATGAGAGAGTACTATTGAAAATATTTTGGGGCATGGCAGTTACAGTGCTTGCCTTGCATGTGCAAGGACGTGAGTTCAGACCCTAGCACCACATACACAACGGAGTGTTGGAGCAACGAAAACCACATGAAAGGCTAAATAAAACTGATTCTGTCTATCTCTCTTTCTCTCTCACTGTCCCTCTCTCTTAAAAAAAAAGAAAAGAAAGAAAGAAAAAAGAAACTATTTCTTAGGTGGCTCAGCAGCTGGAGCACTTGCCTGCCATGTATGAGGACCCGTGTTTGAACCCCAGCACCACATACACAACTAAGTGTTGGAGAAAGACCCATATAAAAGATAAATAAAATTGATTCTCTTTCTCTCACCTTTTCCCTCTCTCTTAAAAATTTTTCTTAATATAAAAATAGTAATAATAAATTATTTTCACCTTTTCTAGTAGTTTATTATGAAATTTCAAATATAGCAAAGTTGAAAGAATTTTACGATAAATACCAGTTTATTCACCACCTAGATTCTTTTGTTAACCTTCTGCTGTACTTTTTAAAAAATCACATACTGGTTTATTTGTTCATTCCCCTATCCTATGTTTTGATTTTGGTGTTAGGGATGGAACCCAGAGCCTTGAGCGTGGTAAACACACTCCCTGCCACTGAGCTACACCCCCAGCCTCTATCCATCTTTTCTTTTTTCTTTTTTTTTTTTTTAAATAAAGAGAGAGGGACAGTGAGAGAGACAGAGAAAGAGAGAAACAACTTTATTTAGTTTTTCACATGGCCTTAGTTGCTCCAACACTCAGTTGTGTACATGGTGCTGGGGTTTGAACCCAGGTCCTCGTGCTTGCCAGGCAAGCGCCGAAACCGCTGAGCCACCGCTCCAGCCCCTATCCATCTTTTCTTAATGAATTTCAAAATAAGTTGTAGATATTAATACACTTCTTCTTAAATATTTTAGTATGCATGTCCTTAATTAAAGTTTTATATTTGTGTATAGTTCTTTTTCTTTCAAGATCAAGTTTATAAGCAACAAAATCTGTATGTCCTAAGTATACATTCATAGTTTGCTGAGTTTGGACATGTGTAAATACCTCTGTAGCCTAAATCTTTATGAAGATATGGGACATCACCATCACTCTTCCTTCATGCCTCTTCCTAGTCGGCCATCTGCTATTGCTCATCTGTGGCAATCAGTGTCTGGTTTTTATGATAGATTTGTTTTGCCTTTTCTAGAGTTTTACCTAAATGAGGTATACAGTATGTATTACTTTGTGTAAGGCATCTTTCACATAGCATGTTTCTAAGCTTCATTCACATTGTTGTGTGCATCAGAACTGAATGGTATTTTTTTTCAAATGGGAGAGAGAGACAGAGTCAATTTTATTTGTATTTTTCTCTGGTTTTTGTTTTTCTGACACTTAGTTGTGTATGTGGTGCTGGGGTTTGAACCTGGGTCCTTGCACATGCCAGGCAAGCACTCCAACCACTAAGCCACTGCTCCAACCCCCTGAATGGTATTTTTATAACTATATTACAGAGTTTTTTGTTTGTTTTAAAATCTATCCTTGTTGGGCATGGTGGTGCATGCCTGCAATCCCAGTGATTGAAGCAAGAGAATTGCAAGTTCGAGGCCAGCCTGGCAACTTAAGAACTTGTCTCAAAATTTAAAAAAATTTAAAAAGAGCTCCACTGGGTTCAGACCCCAGTATTGCAAACAAACGAGCGAACAAAAACTATTACTGTACAAGAACTATTTCCAAAATGTGACTGTTAGAAATAATGCTGCTATTATTATTTTTTTTTTAAAGAGAGAGGGAGAGAATGAGAGGGAGTGGCCTTTGTTTCTCTGACATTTAGTTGTGTATTTGGTGCTGGGGTTCAAACCCGGGTCCTTGCACGTGCCATGCAAGTGCTCCAACTGTAGAGCCACTGCCTCAGCCCCTATGTTGCTATTGTTTACATAAAGACACTTACAGAAGTCTTTATGAGTATATGTTTTCAGTTCTCTTGGGTAAAAACCTAGAGGTGGAATTGCTAGATCATAGGGTAGTTGTATTTTTAGTTTTGTAAAAAAATCACTGTCCTTTTCCATCATGACTGTACATTTTACACTCTCACCAACATTGGATGAGAGCTTGGATTGCCCTATATCCTCAGCAGCATTTGATGTTATCTGTCATTCTACTGGTGAGTGTGGAGTGTATCTCATTTGTTTCTTGTTTTTTTGCACTTGAGATTGAACCCAGGGATGCTCTACCACTGTGCTACTTTGCCAGCCCTTTTTTATTTATTATTTTGAGACAGGATCTCACTAAGTTACTGAGGCTGGCCTTGAACTTGTGATCCTCTTGCCTCAGTCTCCTGAGTGGCTCAGATTACAGGTATGCACCACTGTACCTGGCTTCATTGTATTTATTTTTAAATTTCTAGAACACTTTGTAATAGACTTAAGCATTTATGTGTCTACTATACATATAAGTGCATTGTGTATGTGTGTGTGCAGATTTGTTTGACTTCTTAAAAATCTTTCTTATACCTAGATAAGGCAGTCGTGGTGAAATCTGGTTGCTAAGTGTTTTGCTTTAATTTTTAGTAACTTCTTCCAGTTTTTCATTATTAGAAATCTCAAATTTGCAAAAGAATTTTCAGCACCTTCTTACTTTCCACTGAATCCCTCCCCACATAAACTGTAAAAAATTACATTCTGAAGAGGATAAAATCATGACTCAATATAGATATAAAATGTTAAAGGTTTTGTTTAACTCGGTTAATGAAGGCAGCAGTAAGATATCACAGCTAGTTGGAGAACTCAAAGTATTAAAAGAGTTTTAGGGTGAAGGTGCTTGCTCCGGGAATTCCAATGACTCAGAACTGGCCACTCCTTCCAAAGAAAAATCAAACAAGAAAGTCATAGTGAAAGGCAGGAAAGGAACTTTAATCAGTATAGCTATATTGAGAAGACAAGGGGATCAGCAACATAGCGGTGCCTTCAGGAGTTCTGACATGAGCTTCAGGGTTAAATAGAGGAAGAACTGGGGCAGGGGACAAGAGGTATGCAGAATTAAGCAGTCTTGGTCAAACTGGTCTGGTTGATTATTATCTCAGTTCTGGTCCAGTGAGGAGGCACCAGAGAAGTCTTACTGCTTGAGGGGGCAATCCTGAGATGACTGAGCCTGCTTAGGGGGCAGCCTCAGTTCCTGTCATGGGGCAAGTACTCCCATTTTGGAGGACAGTCTCACTGTGGGGTGATCTGCCTGAAATGCTCCGCTGTCCCTGGAAGGTTCAAGGCCAATTCCTGGAGTCCTCCAGGTACCACTCCAGGGGATTTGGAGCAGGCTATTGTAAAAACTGGCAGTTGACTATCTGTTGAAAATACCTTAGTTGTCTTGGTGTCTTCAGTCTTGAAGGGAGATGATCACTTGAGTGATTAACATGCCTACCTGAGAGTTGAGCAGGAATCTGACCCAGAGTTTAAGGTTATAAAAGAGAGATATAAGATGAAGGCAGAGATGCCAAGCTTTGCCCTGCTTTTAGTTACCTATTGAACATCTGCAGGCCCAAAGAGTCAGTGCTTTTTACCAAAAGCAGTCTCTAAGTCCCTATTATAAAAGTACCACCCTGTTAGAGTCAGATAAGGAATGATAAAATCAATTTACAAATGAATGCAAAATTAGTCGGTATCCTAGGGAAATGATTAAGTGTATTTCACCTGATATGATTTACATATTTGTACATGGAAGCTATTTCATTACTATGTTTTCTACTTCTCCATCTACAGGGTTGTAAAATAGTCTAGTCAAGGACAAAGGTGTTGATAACCCAACACAATCCAGCTGGGACACAATTTTTCCTTTGATACATGTATACACATACATATATACACATATAAGAGTATGTAGGCATGTGTGTGTATACATACATATATTTTCCCCTGAATCTTTGAAAGTAAGTTGAAGACATTGTCTAAGAATATCATTCTTCTACATATGAACATCAACATTACAGAAAATAAAAATAATTTTATAATATCACCTAATATTCAGTTAAAAATTTTCCTAATTGTCCTCAGGCTTTTAATAGCTTATTTTGTGTATGTGAATTAGATCCAGTCAATGTTCCTTCATTTCAGGCTATTTTTAAATTTCAAAGAGCAAATCTCTTGTGATGGTCCTGTTGGCCTTTCTTGTAACATTTTCACGCAGTAATGTATCTGACACAGATCAGATGCGTTAGCCTGTGATCCTTCTCTCAGGAGAACCATATCACTTTCATTAACATGGTTATGAACTGTGTGCCCTGTGCCCAAGGGAAATGAGTCTGTAGGCCCTTCACTGTTTATGCAAAAGAAAGTTATGTGTTGCTATGGGGCTGTTAAACAGGCTTTACATTGTACAGGCTGGTAACTGCCTTGCCAATGGGGTTTTATTCAGAAAGAAGAGATTAAATAGAACAGTCATTTCCTTTGGGATGGAAAGAAAGCATGGAAATTCAAGATAAAGTGGGAGGCCAGGGAAAGTGGACATGCTTCAGCTTCCCTGTATTGAAGCTGATTTATTATTTGAAAGTCTTTAACGTGTTCACAGTTCTTCATGACTTAGGTAACTTTTTAAAAAAATAGGTAGTCTCAGTTTTCTGATATTTCCTCTTTCCTT
>PVKS010049636.1:0-11902 GCA_004027875.1 Aplodontia rufa
TGTCACGCTTCAAGACGCCATCTTCCGCCTCTCCTCTGTCAGAGTTCTTTTCATTCTTTCCATGAACCTCCTTGAAGACACAAAACTTTAGGATTATAGTAGCTTATGAAACACTTCCAGAATAAGCAATTTAATCATGGGTGACAAGATTTAAAGGAGCCATGGTTAAAATATGATGAGAATTTGTTATTTCTGTGGCACATAGAAATTTAATAGCCAGAATTTCAAATTTCTAGGAACTTTATACACTTATTTGGACATATAAACAATATATCCATACAAATTGAATTCAGAGGTGGTTAAAAATTCTGTCTTTGTGTAGTCTTCCCATATAATTTAACAGATAAAATTAAGCCTAATATGTCCCTTTGGGACTTTTATGGGCCCTTTGAGGTCAAAAATAATCAAAAGCTTAAAACACTCAGAATCACAGATTATTGTGAAATAAAACCAAAGTAACAAAAGAATTCAGAGGCATAAGATTCTGTAATTACAGAATCTTTGTTTTCAACTCTAGTTTTGCATCAGCGTACTTTTGATATCAATACTTTTTATTCAGAAAAACTTACAAATCCTTAAAGTTTCTTTATATAAGAGTCATCCTCCACTGACCTTCAATCTTAACTCATTTGCCCCACCCCTTCCTTCCCTCTCAAGTGTGGAACAACCAGTCAGATAAAACCATATTCCTGGGGCTGGATCGGTGGCTCTGCAGTTTTGACACTTGCCTGGCATGCACGAGTACATGGGTTCAAACCCTAGCACCCACACATGCAATGTTTCTCTCTCACTGCCCCTCTCTTTAAAAAGGAGACCTTATTTCTCATATTCTACAGTCACTTTTATAAATCATGCCTAGTTTTTCCTCACAAAGTTGTTTCCTTTTCTTATTTTTAGTTACTTAGAATTTTTTTTTTAGAATTTTAATTATTAGTGATTTTGAACCAGTAGTCTATAGACTCATAATTTTTAGCAATATGAGTATAGTTTTGAAAATGTGGAACAGTATGTATTTACTAGCAGGCCCAAATATATTTAGCTTCTTTATGGCCTATAGGAACAAGATACTTAAGTATATAAACTTTGTGTAATAATTGACGTTTTAGTATTTTATGTGGAAATGATCTAGACGTTTATTGAGGGTAATACTTAGTTTATAACACAGCACAACCCTAAGATTTGAAGTTACTGAAAAAGATTGTTCAAACTGACCTGTTCATTTATAAAATTTTATCCCATTTATTTATATTCACCTGGGTTACGCCTTAGCAGTGTTTGAATTCCTCATGGGAATTTCATGAGGCATTCAACAAAAACTAGCTGTCATGGGGCTGGAGCAGAGGTTCGGTGGTTATGGCACTTGCCTGGCATGTGCAAGGATGTGGATTCAAATCCCAGCATCACACAAACTGTCAGAGCAACAAAAACCAGATGAAAAACTAAATAAAATTGATCTTTCACTGTCCGTCTCTTCAAAAAAAAAAAAACCTATAAAAAACTAGCTCTCAATGTCAGCTCACCCTGATACTCCATCCAAAGTCATGTGCTCTCTAACTGAACAAACCCTGGTACCCAAAAGCCAAAAAGATTGAGGTGGGAGCATAGTGCAAAAAGAACAGAGCCTGGTTGAGAGGGACTTCACTTATAACCCTTAGGGCCTCCTCAGGAACACAGGCCCTTCCTGCATTCCTCAAGGTATCTTAGGAAAGATCAACAGCTGCACTTGGGTCCCTGCACTAGTTGTCCTAGTTTTACATTTAGAAGGGCCTTTTTCAAGATTGTTATTCAATTGATTTTTTTTTATATGGTTCATCTTTTGTTTTTTAACTCTTAAATCAGTTCTTCAGTTTGTTAATTCAGTTTAGCAATAATAGCTTGTGGTGAGATATTTTTCTGTACTTGATGAAACTTAATAATGAACTGACTCAGCATTGGTTCAAGGTGTAATTTTTTTTTTTTTACTATTGTATGAATTTTAATAGCTTTTGAAAACTTATAAAACTGTTTGCCATAAAATTGTCCTGGTTGGCAGTTTGGAATATAAAAATATTCATGTGTTTTATTTTTCCTCCTAGGGTATAGAAGTTGACCAGTTAGACTTACGAAAACATATTGCCTACAACTTGTCTCTCATTTATCAGAACAGTGGGAATATTGGAATGGCTCAAAAGCTTTTGTATACCTATTGTTCTATATAAAGAAAATCAACTGAGAGAGGAGCATTGGACAACTGCTGTGTGTGGACAAGATCTTTTGTCACAGGGCTTATCAACTCCAAAATGGAAGCAGTTAGCATTATCTAACTATTTCATTTTTAATATATGGCCCATGTAGCACCATTATTATACCAGTTACCTTTAGAACTGCAGCTTTGGGGGTAGAGGGTGTAGCTCAGTGGGAGAGGGCTTGCCTGGCACGTACAAGGCTCTGGGTTTAATCCCTAGAACAACAAAGCATTGCAGCTTTTACCTTTCTGTATATATGTAAAGTTATCACAAGAACTTGTAAAATTGGACTGAACAGTATTTACCTCTGAGACAGCTTGAGTTGAATATATTACTTTTCCATTTAATCATTTATACACTTAATACTGTATATTAAACACTTGTGTGTAAGACAGATGTCCTTGTAGCATTTACAGATTACTGAGATAATTACCACTCCATACAGTATTTACTTGAAAGAATTGTTATGTTTCTACATACCTTCTACATCCAGCATTGTCAGTTCATTTCTTATAACTGTTAGTATTACATGAGGCATTTATTTTCTCAGATACATAGAAAAGGAGGTTGCTTATTAAAGTAAATACAGATTGGGACTATGATGTTAGGATAATTACTTAAATCAGCACTTAATAAAATTATTTAAAATGGTTATGTAGTGGGAAGACAAATAATTGATTTTACCTTTTACTTTTTACCTTATAAACTGGGAGGCCGGGCTTAATTCAAAATATACTGCTCTAAGGCATATTGCATTGTCTCTGTGTGTGGGTGTTTCCCAACAGAAAAGGGTCACGTTCAATAACATGACATGGTTTCAATGGGAATGTAGGAGAAGACTGGAAAAAGTGTATATGGAATAAAGTATTGCTGATTAAAGCCTCTTACTTCAAACATTGTATGTTATTGAGTCTAAAAGATACTTGCAAGATACACTATTGGCAGAAAAGTTTTCAGGAGAAAATAAATGCCATAGTAAATGTGCATATGACTGTAAGATTCATTCTAATCTGGAAAGAAAATAGGCTTTTTAGGAATTCTCACCACTTTTTATATTGTGCACACAACTTTCTAGTCGAATTTGTATGTAATAAGTAAATAATGTACTCTATAAATTCTGTTTTATAATTGAGGTATTTCACATGCTTATATTTTTAATTTCATGCCACTGGCAGGTAATAAGCCACCTGTGATCGAATACGTTAATTTGTGTCTTGGAATCCTTCTTGTAGATCTGAGCATTCTAAATTCAGTTTCTTGAATTAAATTCATTGTGCTGTCAACTAGAGGAAAGATGAATTGGGACTATATGATATCAAGACATTTCAGTCAGCACCTAACAAAATTAATGGTTAAATAAATGGAAACTAAGAGGCTGTGGTTGTATCTACCTGCTGAATAGCTGTGGAATAAACAAAATCCAACTATTTTCTAAGAAGATGTCGTAAGTTTGGCATTTAAAAAAAAAATCACAGCTACCACTTACAGAGGATTTACTAAGTATACTGCAGGATGCTTTAGATTTTCTCAGAGGACCACCTGCAAGGTAGGTGCTGTTACCACCACTGCATACACAGAGGTTGCACACTGTCAAGAGCACTAGACTCCTTCAGAGGAACATTTTCCATTTCAGAGTAACAAAAATTGAGACTGAGTTTATTTTAGACAGAAAAAGGAAACTGGCAGTTACTTTGTGTTCTCCGAGCCTTTAGTCTATTTAAATGTACCTGTATAAGATATCTTTTGGGGTGTTTTTTAGAAGCGTATATTCATTCCCCCTATATACCAACTTCACCCCAGCAATTGGATTCTGATAGCCTGTTTTTTCTGCTTAGAATTGCTCCAGAAGGTATTCTGCTTCTAGGCTGTCCCAATCAGGAGTTTCTTCCCTCTTCCTCTGGAAACTTTAGAATTGAGGTATTGCCTTTCTGTGGAGCTGTTTTTATTTTTTTTTGATCAGGGATTGAACCCAGGGGCACTCAACAACTGGGCCACATCCCCAGCCCTTTATTTTTTGAGATAGGGTATTGCTAAGTTGCTTAGGGCCACAAAGTTGCTGAGGCTGTCTTTGAGCTCTGCAATCCTCCTGCCTCAGCCTCCTGGGCTGCTGGGATTACAGGTGTGCTGGGGGCCAGCCCCAGGAACTCTTAGGGTTCCCAAAGGATGGGTGGAGTTTGTGCGGAGGAATGACTTGATCCTCCCTGGCAAGTTGCAAGCAGACACAGTACCCTGCTTGAGCAAAATGCCGTCTGTTCTTTATGCACCTGTATAAAAAAGCTCAAAAATAAACAATGCTTTCATTATCTGCTTCATTAATCAAATTGACCACCTATAACCATTTAAACTGTTTATGTTATAGGCCCTTATACCCTAATTAACTACTAACCTAAAATTATTTTGTTATTGTAACGTTACTAAATATTTTGTAGCTATCCTAAGTCCTATAATTGTTAATCTTAAAATATTTGTGCATCCTAACCTATGGGCTAAGAAGTTAAAACTTAACTTATGCAAAGGTAGGAAAGGCAATTTTTACATACACTGTTTCCTTTGTTCCTTAGTTCCAATTATTTTGCTTTCTATTTCCAACCATGCTTCGAGGTCAGTATAGCTTCATCCTTCATGACTTTCACATATGTTATTACAAGTACCCTTCTCATCAATCCGTAACGGTTATTGCCAATTTCCAGAAGGGATGATTTTGGCAATATCCTGGAATGCTGGCTTTGCTGAGCCCTTGCCCAGGTCTGGACTTTGTCAGACAGAAGCTTGGTAAATATTCTCTTCCATCTCCTTTTTTATTTAACATGAAGGTTTTTAATTCTAGTTCATGGTCCTGGTGTTGCGGACGATGAGTCAGAAGATGACTGGAAAACACGGGAATAAGAATTGTTATGATGGCACTTATTCCTATAATTAAAAAATGAAAACCAAGTTTTTTTTATACAAAACTTGTAAGGCATTATAAAAAGATGAAGCCAAACTAGCAGTATCTAAAGTATCCAGTCGAGCATGGTTAAATGCTGTTACTTCCTTTTGTAAAGACTGGATATCTGGTGCTATATCCATATTATTCCATATGCCCTTTAAATGATACTGCAGTTGTTGCCAAGAAACATCTGTATTATTGTAAAGATATGGAGTAACACAAATCCATCTGTACTTAGTGTGACACCTAGTCATTAAATGTGCTTTAATGATTTGAATTTGGTTTCCTACAAATAATAAAGTTTTCCTCTAGGGTATTCTAGTTTCTAATTTTTTATCTATTTCCTGTGCTGCCAAAGGCTAGGATACTCTGACATCTGATTAACATGATTGCAGTATGAATTTCTTGCACTAGTGCAGTAACTGAAACAGCTGTAGAACTTAATATTCCTGTTAAAGCTGTAATTCCTAAAATTAAAGCTGCTACAAATCTTTTAGGCCTATCTAAAGATCTGACAAGTTTCAAAAACTTCCAGTTCCTGGATCATCTTACCATGATTCTTCTAATTTTCACAAGCAACACCACATAAACAGGCTGATATACAATTAAATTTTCTAAGCCCAATGAAGAATTTATACAATATACACCCTTTACTTAAAATCTTATAGATATCATTAGACATCTGAGTAACATTTAAGTAACTATTTTTATGTTTCAATAAAAGTGCATAAGGTGAACTTAATGCAAGCTGTAATCAGATGGATGATTAATTGGTTGGTGTGGTGGTTGATATACAAGTATTAACGTTCCAGGTCCCATAGTATTATTTATACAATAGGTCAATGTACATCTTTCACAGTTTATCTCAAAAACATCATTAAACATACAAGTTAAATTTAAAGAAGAATCCCTGTGGTTGTATAGCAAAGCATAAGGAATCTCTACACAAGCAGTTATAACAGGCATATTTAAAGGAAAATTAGGTCTCTGAACAACTATTCCCATACTTGCCAAAAGATGATATATATCTGGATACTGGATGGGTGGATCTTTTAAGAAAAATATTGGGAGTTACCCATCCTGGTGTGAACCATCTATTAACAGGTTCATGAGTCATAATTATGGAATTATTCCAATTACAATTAATCTCTTACTCTTAGCATTATAGATCCTATCTTAGAAGATAGGATCTATAATCATAATCAGGACTAGATATGGAATGATCATATATTTTAACTGAAGATTTTACAGGAGTAAAAATTCAAAGCCAAATTTAGGAAAGTAGCATTCCTGCCATTTTGGAAAATCATGATGATAATCAACATCCTCCCAGGGAGCATTAGGATATTTATTGACCTCTTCACAATCATAAGATGTCTTTAGATTATTATCAAGAATATCAGAATAATTATAAATTCCCATGGTAGTGAGTGTTAAAGTCCATAAATTTCGACCATAAGGTTGTTTATAATTAGGAGAGTCAGTAAGCAATGTTCTAAAATTAGAGGGTATACAACCAGGAGGAGTAGGGGACTCAGTTGAGAACCACAGGTTTATCAACGTGACCATGGTAATAATTTTGCAGACTTTTATGTAAAATAAATGAATTATCTTCTAATAAGTCTGTTTTATCCGTAAATACTCTAATATTTGGTTTTCCCCATGGCACAGGATGCAAAAGAGGTGGGTCAGGAAAATCAGTCCAATATTCTGCACTCCCAACCATAATTACCTGGCAAGAGGAGCAATTATAGCAATGATTATGCTCTCAGGTGTTTTAGGATGATTGGAGGCAGAAGTCAGGCTTTCAGCAGCCAAAGCAAAAGCTTTAATTTGCCTCCACATCGGCAGAGGGCTACTTCTGGTTGCTGTGGTCGTTCTGGGCCTTCAATGAGGTGGAAGTGTCAAATGTAGTCACTGGCATGAATGTACCAACTCCATTTTTGGATGGTGGGCATCCTCTTCCTCCACTGGAGGTAATTCAGGTTGGTAAGGTAGAGGCGGGTGAGGGGGTCTTTTGGACTTAGGGTCTGATGAGCCTATCTGGTATCCCTAAGGGGGAGTCAGCATTCTGTGGAAAAACACAAGCATATCCTCTCCCACTTGTTAATAAGGCATATGGACCTTCCCATTGTCCTGATAATAAGGTTTTCCACTTTACCAAAGGCTTATTAATAGCTGTAGCTTCCGATGTCCAATGTCTTTCCATAGGAGAAAAATTATCATTAACATTTATATGATTAATAACAAACATTGCATGTTGAAGAATATGATGAGAAGAGGAGTACTTATATTCCCCCTCTTGTAATTTAATAATTTGAATTTTTAGTATTTGATTAGCTCTCTCCATGGTAGCTTGTCCTTGGGGATTGTAAGGAATACCTGTTAAATGAGTAATAGTAAAAGCCACAGAATTGTGAAAAGGCCTTAGAGATGTAGGCAGGTGCATTATCAGTCTTTAAAGCTTTAGGTTTCCCTAAAACAGTCAAGCAAAAGAAAAGATGTTGAGCTTCTCCAGTTCTAGCTGAAGCAAGAATAATATGAGAAAAGGTATCTTACAGACATGAACAAAGCAAAGTTTTCCAAAAGAAGGGACATGTGTAACATCCATTTGCTATGAGTCATTAGGATACAAACCATGAGGATTTACCCCCATAATTAATGAAGGCAAATGTTGAGGCCATCAGCTTGTTGGCACCTTGCTGTTAGCATGAATGGACAAGCTCATGGTCATTAGATGTCTGAAGAAAGATTCTGAAAAGGAAAAGATCCATATAAACAAAAGGGGTTTGGGGGAAAAGCTCAAAGGGTTCAGCACAGAACTATAGCAGGAAGTAGGAAAAAAAAAAAGAAAATGCAGTAAATTTCCCCAGACGAGAAAATATTAAGTATGTGAAATAAGATAGGAATAGGAATGTGCTAAAAAGGAATAAATGCAAAGGATGAAAGCTTTATGAAATTAAAAATGTAAGTGTCAAAATTAATTCAATGAAGAGGTGGGGAAGTTAGAATTTAAAAAGACAAAATGGAAAACAGAAGACATGAGAAAATTTCAGATGATAAAAACTAAAGGTTAGGGTTGGAGCGGTGGCTCGGCGGTTCCGGTGTTGCCGGCATGCTCAAGTACGAGAGTTCAAACCCCAGCACCACATGCACAATGAAGTCTCAGAGCAACAAAAGCCACATGAAAAACTAAACAAAAATTGCTTCTCTCTTTCTCTCTCTCTCTCTTACTGTCCCTCTCTCTTTAAAAACAAAACAAAACAAAACAACTAAAGGTTACCTGACTGTTTAAATTACAATTTACTTGTGGCATTTACAATATCTTACACTTCATAGTTTAAGATATCTGATTACTTTATTATACATAATTCCAATAGGACAAATTCCTGCAAGGATTTTTTTTTATGAGCAGTAGATGGCAGTACATTTCCATAAACTAAGAAGTGTATTTCACAATTTCATTGTCTAATACATTATATCAACTTTTAACATTTTCTTTGAAAAGTCAACATTAATTTTTTTAGTTGAATATAAAAAAATCCCAGCATCCCTTTCCACATCTCAGCAATTGTATCTAAAAGTTCTGCCCTTTTCACTGCTCCTTAGCACCATGGAAAGAAACTGGAGGCCTAACATATTTCTTACTGCCCCTTTAGCCTTAACCAAAAAATGTCTGACAGATATCAAGGTAGACACAGCACTCATGAAAAGTCTAACCACCCTGAAAATCACATTCCAGATTTATCCTGTTTGCAGACTCAAGGTAAACGAGCTAATATTAGCATTACAGAACCACCTGGTAATTTAGGAAAGGCAGTCCAAGTACTATGTCCAGGGAATAAAGTTTGGGGAAGTATAGAGAAAGGGAAAGCCAGTCAACCTCTGGCTCTGAACTGCAGTTCTACAGAAGGATGCAGCAAGGCGAAGTCAACCCGTTACAGCTAATGCTAAGCGTCGCAGTTCATTTTCTCTTTCTCAAGCTGGTCACTATTGTTTTTTTTTTTTTTTTTTTTTTTTAAAGAGAGAGGGACAGTGAGAGAGATAGAGAAAGAGAGAAACAACTTTATTTAGTTTTTCATGTGGCCTTAGTTGCTCCAACACTTAGTTGTGTACGTGGTGCTGGGGTTTGAACCAGGGTCCTTGTGCTTGCCAGGCAAGCGCCGAAACCGCTGAGCCACCACTCCAGCCCCGGTCACTATTGTTTACAAGAGGCCTGAATGCAGCAAAATGTGTTTATTTAAACATAGCCTCAGGGTACTGGCGCGGTGGCTCAGCAGTTAACGGTGCTTGCCTGGCACGCAGGAGGGCAAGGGTTCAAACTCCAGTACCACGTGCAAAACAAAGTGTCGGAGCAACGAAGGCCATGTGAAAAACGAAATAAAATTGATTCTCTTTTTCTCTCTCGCTGTCCTCTCCTTAAAAAAAATAAACGTAGCCTAAGATGCTAGAGAGTATGTTTTATGACACACTTCACAGAATTAGTTCTGCCTTGTTTGCACAGAGATGCCCGGCAAGTCTGCTGTGCGAGGCACCCTTTCAGGGACTTGGACTACCTGACCACAGGAGAAAGGAAGTGAATCTGACCACTAGAGGGAGCATGATATCCCCGAACAGCCCAAGCTTTGGGTTTACCCTCTCAGGCCTTGAGGCGGCCAAATCCCAGAGCAGACTCATCTCAGTGAGCCCTCCGAGTGAGTGCTGTTGCACCTGTGGGCCACAACATGGAAAAGCTTGGAAGGCATTACCTCCGAGTTGCAGATTAAAGCTGCTCTGGAAGGAGCCAGAACAATTCACGTTGACGCTGCATTTCCAGATCATCAGGCCTAAAAAGACCCCAATTTCTGTAGCATTAAAGACCAGAATAGGTTTTTCCCCTCTCTTTCATCTCTTCTCTCTTCCATCCTCTATTTTTCTAGAGGGAACCTTGAGAAGAAAGAGGCACGGTAACATGTTAACATTGAAGCCCTGTGACGGTATAAAGGTCTGTTTGTGTATTGCAAATGATTCATGTGAAGAGGCCTAGTTTTCCTCTCAGGATGTACAGAACTTGTAAGAACATAAGTTAGCCTTCCAGGGGAGGAAGGAAAGAACTGGACATGCTTTTCTGTATATAGTGAGAATTAGGGGATCACAGGACACCCATTTCAATACACATTGCTAGATTGCCCTCCCAAAGGGCTGTATGTTGTGTTTCCCATTCCTGCTTCAAACTTGTTATTTTTTCCCCGACCAATAGGTAAAAATGGTTGGTTCACTGTATACTACTGGTTGAAATATATCTTGTAAAAATTGTTTCTCTCTTTCTCTCTCTCACTCTTTCTCACTGTTCCTCTCTCTTTAAAAAAAAAAAACAACAACTACATGTCTTACTGAATTGTAGGTGTTCTTAATAAGAGTATTAAGCCCTATCATTTGTCTTTTCATTTTATGGTATCTTTGTGTCAAACTCAAATTTCAAATTTTGCTATATGCAAATTTACCAATCTTTTTTTTTTATTATGGCCAATATGAAACTTCAAAATAAAGCTGAATTATATTTAGGAAAGTAAGGAATACCCTGGAAAATCAAATGGAATTCTCAGGAGGCTCCCATCAGAAGGCAGACCAGCTTCGGCTATGTCTGGACAGAAAGTAGGGAATAGGACCATTGATTTAGCGTGGATAGAAAGCTAACAGGTTCTAGAAGCGGAAAGCAGATGCTGGGAGAGGAAGAGGTGGCTATAGAAACATGGCTAGACTTCAGAAACTAAAAGGCAGAGGTGGATTTTATTTTTTAATTTTTTTTTCAGGGCTGAGGACCGAACTCGGGGCCATGTGCATGTTGGACAAGCACTCTGCCACTGAGCTAAATCCCCAACCTAGAGGTGGATTTTAAAGGGGTTCCAAGGCCCTTCTCTCCTTTGAGATATCGTTAGGATTAAAAATACAATGAGGACATGTCTGGTCTGGACTGATGAAGGGCTCTCCAGCACACTTCTGCCTTTGCCTTACACAAAAATGATCCAAGTCTCACTGTGAAGCCAGAAGTCTGTTCACATTGTCTTTGCAAGGATGAGTCACAGACTGACTTGTCATGTATGTTTATGAAAGTGGAGACAGACAAGTTAAATAAGAATTGGTACCTGTGGGCCAATGTCAGGCAGCTCTTGAGGTCAGAGAGTCTTTAGGTTCTTCATGGTACATATCCAGAGGTGATTCTCCCCTCTATATGTATAATCCATCTGAATATAAAGGCCTGCTCCGTGGGGTAGGATGAGACAGAAATCTGCTTCTGTTTCTCTAAAGGCTGACTCCATAGCCTGCCATCTTAATGAATTTTGCTGAATAAACTTTATCCCCATTTTGCAGTGCTTGATCAGCATTGCCTGACCAGTGCAGCAGCCTCAGATCAACAGGACACCTGTACAACCAATAAGCCACACCTGACATCAGCTTCACTTCATTCTGCAGAAGTATACGGGACAGCAATTCTAGCACATCAGCAGCAGAGCAAGCAAAGTAGCATCAGCAAAGGACTGGGGCCAAAGTCTCTCACCAAAGTGACAATGCAATATAAAGGAACAAGACCACCAGCGGAGCCAATATCGCCTGGAAGAATCCATGTACATGGCGTCCAGGGTTCTGTAGGGAAGGACACACTGAGTTACAAGAGTTTCACTATCCAGGGCAGCCCAAAGCCCCTGCTTCCACCAGGCACTACAGTCCATACCTCCCTATCCAGGAGCAGTTCATGGCCTAGGGGTGG
>PVKS010049637.1:0-11896 GCA_004027875.1 Aplodontia rufa
AGTAACCATTTCCTCATCTCCAGGTTCCAACTTTCCTCTGTCCACTGCCCAGCCAAAGCTACAGAAGGCAGTTGCACCCCAGTAGCACCGATGAGAAGGTGTGTGGGGGATATGAACAAAGAGATGGAAAGGAGGAATTGCCCAAGAAGAAGAATTACAAGAATAACAACAATACACGATTTCTTTATTAGGGGATTTTACCAAGAAAGGGAATGTGGTTCTGTGTATCTAGTAAATTATTTTAACAAAATATATGCAATGAAACCTGACTTTTCTAAATATACAAATGTTGTGCCCTCAATTTGTTGACTTCAGCTCTACCTTTTTCTCTTTCTGCCTATTCTTATTTTCTTAGAAAGTGTCCTTTTTCAAAGTACCCATGACATGGACATATATATGTGAAAGTTGGAATACTGATTTAGATATAATAGCAGTGGTTTAAATAACGTATAAGTCTATTTTCCTCTTGCACGACATCTGGGGCATATGATGCCCCACACTCATGGGGCCCAGGCTCCTTCCACCTTACTGCTTTTTCACCCGCAAACACGCACCTTTCATCTCATGCTCCAGTTGCTCTTATGTCCAGAGTCCAGCTAGCAGGAAGTAGGAAAAGAGGAAGGAAGCTATGTCTCTTCCATGTAAGAACGTGAGTCAGAAGTTGTCAGTGGAAAGCTGTCACTCTATTCCCATTCCCATGGTCAGAACTTCATTAAATGGTCACCATACCTAGCTGCAAGGGAGGGTGGATGATGTGGTGTTTAGTTAGACAGAAATATGCCCCCAGACAAAATTAAATTTTTATGGAGAAGGGAAGGAGAGGTCTTGGGGAATAACCAGCAATCTGTGGCAGATAGGATGAGAAGAAATCCTAGCCACAGTTTGGCACTGGGGACAGTAACAGTTGATGGAACCTGGAGAAATCAAGGCATTACCTCAAATAATCACTGGAGGATTGATGGAAGCTGATTCTGTTCTACTGGTAGAATTCATTACAGTGCTTAACTAAGCTATTGTGAGATTGTCAGAGGTTTTTGGGTAACCATAGTTACAAGATATTGCATTTTATTTCACAAGAAATAGATCCACCTTATAGGCATAACCACGGACATTCCCCATCTCAACTTATTAATACCAAAGCCAACCTAGATTCAATGTGCCAAGAAACAGATAGATAGATGTTTAAGAGAACTTCTAACAAGCCAAGAAAAGACCATTAGAGGAGCCACAGTATCAATTTACAGAACTGGCAAAGGTCAAGGGACATCCTACACTTCAACATTTGGGTGAGTAAGACTGTATTTGTACAATGGCTGTCAGTACTAGGATTGGGGGTGGAAGATACCAGGATTATGAAGGAAGCAGCCTCAATGCTTTTCTTCAAAGATCTCCAGACTGGAAAGGGACAGTTGACTTTTTAGTGTCAAAAACTGAGGCTACAATTATCAACATAGATGCATAAAGGAGCTGGACATTTTTTGGCAGAGGCACCGCAACAATCAGGAGTTCTCTGGCAGGCAGTTCAGGGAAAGGATTCCATTCCTGGCCTAGGAGAGGGATGCTGGAAAAGGACCACTGTACATTAAATAGTAACTGGCGGCAGGGAAGGTGGTTAGGAGCACATGATGACCTCCAAGACAATCACCTGGGAAAGGAGATGCTCAGGGCACTGTGCTGACTCCCTGTTATTGCTCTGAGCTGGGAAGTTCTGCCAGCAGTTCAAAAGAGAAGACAGGAATATTACTCTCTACTATAAGCACAGGAGTGGATAAAATCAGGTTCCTACTTAAGCTCATGATGATGGTGATTAATTATAATTATACCTGTCATGCTTCTTTAATAACAACACATTTATGCCCCACCTATGTCTAAAAGGGACCTGAGATAGAATAAATTAAGAATCCTAATATAAGAAAAGATGGCCCACTAGAGCTATAATAAAAATAGTTGGTAAAAGAAGTGGGAAAAGATAGAGGAGGAAGGTAAAACTTGCACAACAAAACTTAAGATAAAAGAGAACAAAATGCCTGAGATCCCTGGAAGCCAAAGCAAAGAAAAAAACACAAGAAGTTTGCCTAGTTCTGTTTTGCCTAAGAAAAAATCTTGCAAGTTAACATGGTGATGATGACAATGCTAACTCTGGGAATAATTGACCTTGTTAGTTTTTATATAAAGCACATGAAGATAAATGCAACATTAAAAATTGGAGCCATTTGACCTTTCTTTTTGGGGAGGAGGGTGCTTGTGGTAGAATCCAGGATCTTGTACATGTTAAGCACCTGCTCTGCCACTGATCCTTCATTTGACTATTGCTTTTATCTGCCTCCTACCAAATCCATATTAAGTACTAGTTTTATAAAAGCAGTTTTAGAAATGGGAAAACCATGCATATGTGTGTAGGTATAAGCATATATGTATACACATGTGTGATAACCATGACATATTTTAGAAACCCAGCTTTACCCAGAAATAAAACTTGGAAGGCCTTGAAGAATTAGGCCTCAAGGAACATTCCTAGAATATTATTATCCGTTGACTTAGTCAGCAAGCCCTCTTTAATTGAGGGTAAATATAGATATTGGTGCAGATTTATGTGAAGGTCATCCACTGCCCTTCTTTTCTAGCTCTATTTTCCTCAGAAATAGTGCAACGTTTTTAAAAATGTCAAGGTTTCCATATAGGCAAGGACTGTGTTACAATGAAATAAAACACATTGAGAACTGGCTTAAGCCATTAGGGGATTTACTGTCTAGATAACAATAGTCCAAAGGAGGGCAGGGTTCAGGGCTGATGAACCCAGTGGTTTGATGATGTTGCCAAAGACCCATCTGCTTCTGCTATTCATTTCTGCCAGTTGCATCGGAAGTTTCACCCTGAGACTGACTCCTCTGGGACTGTCCCATTTATCTAGTGTGAGAAAATTCCAGAAGATTCCAGAACTCTCTTTATGATTGCTGGGGCTAAAATGGAATCCATATTCATTCCTGAAACTACAGTGGTGCCAAGGAAGGAGCCTTTGAGGATTGAGCTTTGGTCTGAGCTTCCTGGCCAAATCCTAGAGCCAGGATTGGATATAGCTTCTGGCAAAAGATGTGAGATAATCAGGAGAGGTGTGATTCCTCAAATATAATTATAGTATTAGGGAAGCAATAACAAAGTTCAGAGTGCAACACTGAAGACCCAGACATTTGAGCCTCCTGTAACTTGGAAGCATGTAAGTGGAAAGGTTATATTAAATGTTTTTAATATTTTATACTCTTAATATTATTGCATGAACTAAAGTCCATGGAAATGAAAAGAAATAAAATGTGTTATGTGTTGGTTAACAAACCATGCTAGACAAGTGCTCTACCACTGCACTAACAACCCCAGCCCCCAAACTTAGCATTTTCAAAATAAGACTTAATTGTAGTGATAGCATCTATACATTTCAGAATGTTTTTGTTACCATTCCAGTAGCTGGATCATACTCCATTAAGTGGTTTAATGAGCTCATAATTGACTTAACCAGTGCCTCTGCAAGACATTAAGGTGGCTTGCAACTTTTGATATTATAAATAAATCAGGTGACATTTTTGTATTTGTGGTTTTTTCTTCTTTGGGACTCATCTATGTCAGAGTGTGGTTCTTGATATGGATTTACATACTATTATCCATTTGACACCACAATGAAGGCATTTTAAAAGCTCCTTTCACCATTGGGAGTTTTGAGTTTACCAAGTGCTTTCACAATTCACTTTCTGACTCAGGCATTAACCCTTCAAATAGAGTTTGCCTAACAGAACATCATGTAAACTTGCGCAGTCCTAACTCTTTGGATTGATTTTTGGAGGGAGAGTCAGAGTCCATAATTAGAAGGATTTAGAGCAGTAAGGTGGCATATTGGTGTGGTGTAGTGTGCGGTTAGATCCATTGTCTCTGGAGTAAGGCAGACTTGAGTTTGAATCCACATTCTACGATTGTTGAAGAAGTATTTGATAACATTCTGGATCTCAGTTATCTGCATATACAGAGGTGGTAGTTTATTAAGATTTTTTTTCTCCCCAGAATCTTTGGAGACATTGTATACAAAGCCTCCTGATTATATAACTGTCAATAATGATGGTTCTTTTTACATTAGGACAAAAAACAAAAATCAGATACTCTTTGTATTCAATGATTGAAATCTTCTTTTGGTTTCTGAATACCTTTTAGAGCATTTTCATGTGGCTGTTGTCCAGTCTCTGAAAATTTCCTAGAATGAAGTTGTCAAAATATATAGTTCCTTATGGACAACCTGGCATACGACTCACTAAATCAGGGAATCCTTCATTCCCTGACCTAGTGTTAAATGCACAGAACAATTCCATTCCGTCCTTGAAACTTAAGGGAAGGAACCCCACGGTTCCTTGTCTGCACTCCCAGCAGGGCACTGGTGTTTGTGAAGTGGCCCATTTCATGGCTGAAAGCACAAGTGCCTGGGAAGGGCTGAATCTCAAGGAGCCTGAGTTTTGCCCCTGTAACTTCTCTCCTTTGGCTCTAGTCGTGTCCTTAGAGAAGTACAGAATCAGTGTAGGGTAGAAGCAGGCAGATTTGGAATTCAATCCTGGCTCCATTAGGTGTTTTCTTGGGCGAGTGAAATAAACTTTCTGAGACTATAAAATGGGGATAATACTAGCACTTGCCACGTATAGTTATTGTCAGATTAAATGAAAATGCCCCTAGGCATGTAGCACAGGGCACCTAAAAGGTGTTCAGAGACGATATGTGGCTGCTTTTGGGGCAGGAACAGTGGCTCAGCAGTTGCGGTGCTTGCCTGGCATGCATGAGGATGTGGGTTTGAACCCCAGCACCATTTATACAGTGAAGTGTCAGAGTCATGAAAGCCACATGAAAAAGTAAACAAAATTGATTCTCTTTCTCACTGTCCCTCTCACTCTTAAAAAAAAAAATGTGGCTGCTTTGGTCATTTCTTTCCCTGATATGAAGAAGGGTGATGGGGAGATGGGTATGTTGAGTCCCTGTCACGTTCAGAAATCTCTGAGCCAGGTGTTCCAGTTAGTTCCAAGCTGGTTCTTCTCAGTAAAGTCAAACTAGTTTCCCTGTTACCTAATAGAAACTTCTGATGGAAGTCGTGGGAGGAAAGCATCAGCAAAGATCAACAAGTTCTTTTCAACCTTCTTCTACACAATACTCCCAAAGGACAGGATGCCCTGGTGTCTTCCACTGGTTCAGAGGGGCAGTGGATTCGGTGCTTTTCCTCTAGGGCAGGGAGAATGTGTTCTAAAAGGACTATGTAATCTGTGAAAGCTTCCCAATCCAAGGAGCTCTGAGTGCCCCCAGGGGAGGTGTGTTTTCATTTTTCCCACTCCTGCTCTTGAGAGTTACTGAAATCTACCCTGGGAAGCCCACTGTCTCTTGACATCTTGGAAACAGTGAGATTGATTGTCTGACTGCAACAAGTCAAGGAAGTGTTTCTCAAAGTATGGTCCTTAGACACGTAGCACCAGTATTATCAGGGAACTTAGAAATTTATGTGCTGAGCTCCACCCAATCCTACAGCAATGTGTTTTAACAAGCTTCCCAGGCGATTCTGCTGCATGGTGAAGTTGCTCATCAGTGGGGTAAGGAAGGGGAGAAAGCCACAGGAGCTGGAATCATTACCCATTGAGCAACCCTGGGCTCCCCCTGCCCTGCTTTTGGGTGCAGATGCCCACCTGATGCTCTGAATGGGTGATGGGGAGACTGAGTTCTGCCAGCACCATTTCTACCGCACACTGTGTAAGGGTTACTGGCCAGCTGTGCATGCTCATTAGGCCAGCCAAAGACTGGCTCCATTTCTCTTACCCAAGACTTGGATGAATTTATTGTTCTCCCCTTTGGCCTAAGGAATGTTCCAGCCTCTTTTCAGCATCTATTTTATTTATTTATTTATTTATTTATTTATTTAAAAAAGAGAAGGACAGTGAGAGAGACACAGAAAGAGAGAAACAACTTTATTTAGTTTTTCACATGGCCTTCATTGCTCCAACACTTAGTTGTAGTATGTGGTGCTGGGGTTCGAACCTGGGTCCTTGCGCTTGCCAGGCAAGCGCCGAAACCGCTGAGACACCGCTCCAGCCCCTCAGCATCTATTTTAAATAGGAGTTGACTTTGACTATTTTGATGACATTGCTGTTAGGGGCAAATCGGGAGTCATAATATGTTACTGAATTCATAAATGATTCAGTTATTTCATTCTACCCTATACGATAGTTATTTTTTTCAGTGTTCCTTTAGCTCAATAAAAGGTCTCTTATGACCAATTAAATGCTAGGCAAATAAAAAATGATTAAAGCATAGCCCTTGTCCTTAAAGAGCATACAAGACAATTGAAACTACTTATTGAGCACCTCCTGTTTTCTACGGGTTCTAAGGATGCCACCTTTAATCTTCACAATATTATTTTTAAAGGTATTACATTTTCCATCTTTTAACTGAGAAAGTTAAATATACACTCAGTTACAATATAAACTCAGAGCCCAAGTTTATATTGTAAGTCACAGAGCTGGGATTTCTCTAGATCTGCCCGGCTCCAAACTTCACACTCGTTCTGCAACGCCAATGTCATTCCAGGCCATGTCTTCCTCGATGGAACTATCATCCAGTGAGCAGACCGTACTACCATTGCAGTATGTTTTCCTTAGTAGACTTTAGAAGGAAAGGAGAAAAGGTATGGCTCAGGATCCATTCCAGGGTGACATACTGTATTAAAAATAATTTTTTAGTTTCTTTTCATCTAAATTAATCCTCTATTTTTTTGTCTTTAATGACCTTGTCAAAAATTTGAGTAGCCAAATATATAATAATAATAAATTCTAACCCATAGGGAAAAAGTACCCAAGAATGTATGAATTCAAACTGATGTGCATATGATTGAAGGATAGCGGAAGGGATGGGGACGTAGATCAGCCGAAGGTTTGCTTGGCATGTACAAGTCACAGCAACAACAGAGAGGAATGGGGAAGAAAGGAACAACTTCTTGAACAGAATGCCAACTAAAAAGTGCAACAGAATAGACAGAATAAAAATGTGCCCATATCTAAGTGTCTCCTCACAACACACATATTGATTGCAAAGAGAAAAATGAAAAATTTACTATGAAGAAACATGACCTTACCAAGCACTCAAAGTTAACTTTGTCAGTAATGAGACAAACACACAATATTGTACATCCTTCTAGGATGCCCTGAAAAGGACCCATCTACCAGTATGGCACTCCTCAAATCACACAGCCTGAATTTCATCATTACAAAATATCAGAACAAAATGAAGTTGAGTAACAATCTGTAAAATAAGTGGCATATTCCTGTCAAATATGGCCTTTAAGCCAGAAAATGTAGAACTTTCCTGCTTTAGGCGCATGTGACTAGGTGTGTGCCCATGAGTGGCTGAGGGACATCCAGTGCTTCAGAGAAAATTCAGCTTTGCTCTGAGCCATTCTTGCAGGAGACATCTGTGCCTCATGGCACTAGCCATGCCAGAGGTGCTGTGCCTACCTCCTACTCTGACATCTGCAGAGTCACTGACTCCTAGAAGCCAGGAGGCCACATCTCCATTGTAAGGTGTTTGTCCTTCGCGTGCTCTAAAGTTTGGAAGCACTTTCCAAAGAGCATTGAGAACAAATAAAAGGAGCCCCACGCAAAGCAGAAACCTCCTGGCTCTTGAGAAACAAGAACTAACATAGTAGGTCAGTGGAGAAAAGTAAATTTCCAGTATGACATTGTCAAGAGACAGCTACTGAGTGCAGTTCAGTCTCTCGGAGGTGAGCATTCCCTGGTTTCCCCAGAGCCACCACTAACCTCCCCAGCCAACTCCAGGGTAGGTCTGATGGTTTCCCATCTAGGTAGCACTTCTGTCCCCAGGGCAGCAGGTTCTCCTCTCTCCGCTGGGGAACGGGGATGGGAACCATAACAAGAACACAGCCTCTGGGGTGGTTTTGTAGGGACCTATGAAATGACAAGCTCCAGTGTGTGTGACCACACCAAAGCCATGTCTGAGCTCTTCCTGCACACTAGTCAGACACTGGAGTCTCCTCCAGGCCTTCAGCAGCATGGCAGACTTCTGGGACGGGAGAATGACATCTTCTCCCAGCTCCCCGTTCCTTCTCAATGGCCTCACATGACAGGCTGGAGCACAGGGACATCAGGCATCAGGCAATGGATCAGATCATATGCTCATGGATGAGGTCGGTCTGGAATCAGGCTAAGTCAGATAGTCAAGCTGAATTCATGGGTAAGGCTGGGGTTCAGGTGGAAGTGAGTGAGGGGTCAGGATGTTGATCTGGCAACCAAACCAGGAGTTAGACTAGAATTTGGAGTCAGAGGGTAGGATGACCCTCAAAATATATCTTATACAGAGTCAGCTCAGGCTCCAGTCAAGGTCTCCGGGTAAGCCGTGAGAGGTCCAACAGAAGAGATCAGAGACAAGCTGGTGGCCAGGGAGTGAGGATGAAGGTTCTCAGGTAGGATCAGCCCAACCCAGCTCATGGTCATTTGCCCAGGATCCATTCCTGGAAAGTGTGTATTGGTCCAAGTGTCACAAAAACCAGACCCTGGGCCATGGCTCCAACTTCTTCATCTACTATGAGAAACTGCAGCAGGGATCCAAGGGTATGGCATCTGTGTGTCTACAGTGATTCCTGTGTGGTGCAGGAGGACTTCCATGAGGACATTTTGAGATGCTACGAAGTCTACTCTCCAGATAAAGAAGAGCAACTCCCCTTGGGGCTCCTTGGTGGCACAGCATGAGTGAGCCTCCACCAAGGCCGCAGAGCAGCCCCTGTAATCCAGACACCCTCCCAAGGAGTGGGAACCACTCTGCTGGGCCTTAAAGAGGCTTGGAGTTGGGCATTTCAGGGGAGTTGGCGATATCTCCTCAAGTCCCAAGTGCAACTCTGGAGACCTTGGTATGTGTCATTCAGGAGGCAGGCTAGAAGACAGGCCTCAGCTTCTGGACCTCTTCCCACACATGGATCACAGTCACTCTAATCCTTCCCTGCAGGCAGTCCCCACAGGGAAAGCATCTGTGTCCAAAAGCCCCTTGAGGGTGTGGAAAGGGCTGACACTACCCTGTGAGTCATGGCTGGAGAATCTGCCCTGGGTTCTAATGGGGAAGAAGTAAGAGGTCAAGGACAGAAGAGATGAGGGAAGAAAGGGAGGAGGATAGATAGGACAGGAAAGAAGGGGGAGGAAAAAGGGGCCCAGGGTCACAGAATCATAAGAGCAGGAAAGATAATTTCTGGATCAATGATCAAGGTGCCTAAAGACTGCTCTGATTGGGGCCAAAAGTGGGGCTTGACTTTGTCATCCAAAGCCTTGAGTGACAGTGAAAAATGAGATTTACATTTGAGTTTCAGTACTGTCACTATAGAACTGTTTATAGCTTGGAAATCTCTGAGTTTCAGTTTCCTTTTACAAAAAGTGTACAATATTTTCCCTCCCTTCTCAAACAGTATTTAGGATCAATGAAAATATGTGTGAAATATATACCTTGTGATATAAACAGATCTACATATGATCTACATGGAAGTGGAAGGCCCAGGCAGTCATCAAGTGCTGCCTCATCTTGAAGATAGGCTTCTGGGCTGGTTCACACTCTCTTTGCTCGGATGGCTTTTCTGTGGCAGGTGGACATTCCACTCACAGGATGAGCTGGGGGCTCCTCCACTGGAGCAGACTTGCGAGCTACGGTGGAGGCAGCTACTACCTAGACCTTCCAGTGTCCCGACAGGCTAGTGCAAAGGCACACTGGGACCTCCAGGAGGGGCTTAGCTGGACAAACACCCACACATGGTCTTCACCCACTTCTCTGTCTACAGTGCCTACATCCATCTTTTCTGCGTTCTAAGGTGGGCCCTTTCCCTGTTGTATCTTTCCATTTCTGGTTGGTGGTCCTTGTCGCTTTGCTTGAGATCCTTCCCTAGATGCAGGCCTGGGGTGGGTGTGAGGAGCAGGAGAGGCGGGAGGAGCTGTCCTTGCCCACCCCCACCAGCCATCTCCCCTTCCTCACAGGCTGGGGGTGAAGTCCCAGCCACAGGAGGTGACTTCCCATCCTGGCAAATCTGTATGGTTAAGCTGATCTGCTCTGTGAGCAACTGGGACTTCTTCATTGTTGGCTGTGAGATCATCTTCTGCATCTTCATCAGGTACTATGTGGTGGAGGAGATACTGGAGCTCCACATGCACTGGCTTCACTACCTCAGAAGCGTCTGGAACACACTGGACCTGGTGGTCATTTTGGTGAGGAACAGATGTGTGGAACATGGGACATGCTGAGAGAGGCTCTTAGTTCTTTGTTTTAGAGACTCGACCCTAGCTCTGAGATTGGGTCCAATCGCTGTGACACAGCTCACTGAGTGATAGGTTGACACTCCCCTGGCTCAGCTCTGGGGAAACACTGTCTCCCTCATTTCCTCCTCTCCTCTCCTGAGATGTAGGCCTTGCCTGAGAGCGTGCAGGAGTTCTTTATAAACTACCAAGTAGAACCTAATCTTCATGTTCTATTCCAACCCTACTATAACATGGGCCTAATTAAATTTTTAAATGATTCTATGCATATTTAGGATATCTACAATGTTAAAAATAACACAACAAAACAACCATATATCCTTCACCAAGTTTAACAGAGTTAAGCTGTTTCATAGACTTTACTGCCCAATCTTGTGTGTGTGTATGTGTCTGTGTGTGTGTGTGTGTGTGTGTGTGTATGTGTGTGTGTGTGTGTGTGTCTGTCTGTCTGTAGGGACGTTTCTTATGTTTTATACAAAATAAATATTTTATAAATTTATAGTCCTAATACATGGTTGGATTTTAAAGTCTTTTATTCATCACATAAAAGATAATGGGAATTCTATATCACTGAGATTTTCAGAAGCTAATTTGATATTTATAATATTTCTGCTTGGTTGGTACACACTTGTAATCCCAGTGACTTGGGAGACTGATACAGGAGGACCACAAGTTAGAGGCCGGCCTGGGCAACTTAGGGAAACCTGTCTCAAAATGAAAAGTAAAATGTGCTGGGGCTCAGCTCAGTGGTAGAGCACCCAGATTTCAACGCCAAGTACTGCCAACAAGCAAGCGACCAAGTCCCAGCTCTGACACATGCACTTGTTACTCACTAGGTTCTCGTGTTCTCTGAGTTTGTAGTCAAGGCTTGCCTATACATTTTCTATATCTGCCTCCTTGTATACATGTGCAAGGAGGTCTCTAGAACTGGAATATCTGGGGCACAGGATTCAAACGTCTGTGACTCGGCGAGATGTTGATAAACTGTTCTCCGATACAGTGGCACCAGCTTGCAGTGTCACCAGCAGCGTGCAGGGGTGTCCTCTGTGCCACTTCCACACCTCCGCCAGTGAATCACGCCCACTGGGCAAGCTTCTCCAGCAGCTTCAATCCCCACTGCTCTACCTCATGAGTCTGCTATTCCCACCAAATTGTAATTCTCCCTGGGCCCTGATCCGTTCAGGACCTGAGTTCCCTTCTCCCTGGGGATTGATGGAGCAGCTGCCCATGAGAAACGCTGCTGAATGTGAGGAAACAAAGGCGAGAGGGCCCAGCCCTGCCCAAAAGGAGTTCATAGTTTACTGGGGTGACGACGTGCAAACAGTAGCTAAATGTGACTGTCACCACAAGTATTTCACAGTATGCCCGAAGGTAGAAGCAGCAGGAGAGCCACCTCACTTGGGGACATGAGAGGGCAGGAGGGGACAGGGTCAGAGAAGACTTCACAAAGGAGGAAGCTCTCCTCTCTGCTCTCCCTGCTGCAGTTTCCTGTGCCTGGAAGACCCTTCCCTCTCATCTTGTCCTGTTCATGCCCAGCTCAAAGGCCAGCTCCCCTCATAATGTCCCGGTCCCTCCAGGAAAGCACTTTG
>PVKS010049638.1:0-11895 GCA_004027875.1 Aplodontia rufa
ATTTGGGAGTAGGCAAAGACTTTCTCAACATGTCTCCTAAAGTGAAGGAAGTAAAGTCAAAAATCAGTGATTGGGATGCCATAAAGCTAAAACGTCTTTGCACTGCCAAGGAAACAATCAAAAGAGTCAAGAGGTTTCCTACGGAAATGGAGAGAATCATGGGCTATGATTCCTCTGACAGGGGCCTCATATCCAGAATTCTCTGCTTTCTACAAATGCCAAAATTCATGGGAGTTTCTTATTCTGTCTCACTTTCAGTTCACTCCTTATTTAATGTGTTTCAATTTCTGCCTTCTCCACTCCAACTATAAATTTCTCTTTAAGTGCCTTTCTTTTCTTTCTGCCCCTCCTTGCATTGTTTTGTTGATGAAGGATGCATCACTCCAGCACTCAGCCCTACATCACTGGTTTCTTCCCCCATTCACTCCACTTGAACTTATTTTAGTCCATGATATTAAAACAGACCTGTATGCTATTAGCTTGTGCATTTATTTCCATAGCACAAACTATTTTCTGGCATCCAGATTTATGCTTCCAATTACCCCTTTGATTTTTTCCTCCAAAAACCTAAGGGATGTTTCCAAAATGGCAGAACAAAATGGAACATTTGCATCTACTTCACTACCATCATCACGACTTCAGAGACCAATGGTCGTTAGAAATCCTTCAACCAAAGGCCTGGGAATAGAACATGGGGAGAGTGCCTTACCCGCCTGCACCAGACTTTACCTATCAGCACCTAAATGAAAGAAAGAAAAGAAAAGGGAAATCAACTAATCACTTTTTATAATTTGTTGAATTTGAAAATGAGTATTTCTTTTGATTACTTCCTCACTCTCATTCTATATTTTCTGTAAGAAATTCATAGAATTTCTATCTATTAAACATAACTACAGTCTATATATTTCTTAATTTTTCTTTCCTCAGCATCATCCAATGGTGTTTTATGTGGGGGTCTAAAAAAGTCGGGAAAAATTAGGAAAAAATTTGATGTACATAATCCTAATTAAACACAATTGTGTTCTTTAAAGTATTATTTTATTTTATAAATTTTAAATATGTTATTCTGAGAGTTTGTCCTTTCATTTGACCAGATTGCCTCAGGGATTCTATTTTATTCTGATATTTAATCATTGTTGTCTATAATCCATTCTCATTTGGCTTTTTCACATAATTGAGTTGTGCTTAATTTTATTGTTGGTTTTATTTTTCTCATTTCTTCTTTTTTAATTCGTTCAACACAGTCTTTCATTTGGGAGGGAATCATTGCTACACAATTGTGAGCACTTGCATAATTACAGAGCAGGCAGAGGCTGGTGGCAGTCCATGGTCTTCCCTCTTTTGGGTCCCCCCCAATCCTGTGTATCCCTCTTCTTACCCCCCGTGTTACATGGGATTCTCATGGAAGTTGAAGATTCCCCACTGGGTTGATAACCCCCCTACTCCCACCCTCCACCTGCCTTGATGATTCTCCTATTACCCCCACCACCTGCTCCCCTTCTTTCATCTTTCAGCATCATCCGCAAGGTTCCCCTTGCTTATGTAATAACTCACCCATGTTGAAGTTATTATTAGCTTAACCAAATTTCAGTCTGTTTCTGGTTGTATTACAGCTTCCACATATGACAGAAAACATTCAGTCCTTGAGCCTCTGAGTTGGGGATATTTCACTCAGCAAAATTTTTTTCCATCTCCATCCACTTGGCTGTAAATGTCATGATATCATTCTCTCTGATAGCAGATTTTAGATCCACTCACCCAGTGAGGGGCATCTGGTTTGGTTCCATAATCTCGCTATAGTAAATTGAGCTGCTATAAACATTGATGAAGCTGATTCTAGCTCTTTGGGAAAATACCCAGGAGTGGGATATCTGGGTCATAAGGTGGTTCCAGGCCTAGGTTTTTGAGGAGTCTCCACACTGCTTTCCAGAGTGACTGCACAAGTTTGTAGTCTCACCAACAGTGTGACAGTGTTCCTCTCTTTCCACATCCCCTTCAGCATCTGTCTTTGTTCATATTCTTCATTTTTGCCACTCTTATAAGTGTGAGATGGAATCTCAGTGAAGTTTTGATTTACATTTCTCTGATTGTTAGTGATGTAGAGCATTTTCTCACATATTTATGGGCTTTTTGGACTTCTTTCGTTGAGAAATTTCTATTTAGCTCCCTAGCCCATTTATTGATTAGATTATTTGTGGTTTTGGTGTTCAGTTTTTTTGAGTTCTTTGTATATTCTGGTTATTAGCCTTCTGTCTGAGGAGTAGCAGGCAAAGATTTTCTCCCATTCTGTAGATTCTCTCTTGACACTCCTGACTAATTCTTTAGCTGTTCAGAAACTTTTTAGCTTAATGGCATCCCATTCATTTATTATCGGTTTTAGTACTTGCGCTATGGGAGTCTTACTAAGGAAGACGGTGCTGACACCTATATCTTATAGTGTTGATCCTACTTTTTGCTTCAAGCAATTGTAAAGTTGCTGGCTTAATTTCAAGATCCTTGAACCATTGTGATTTGATTTTTGTGCAGGGTGAGAGGTAAGGATCCAATTTCAGTTGTCTGCATATGGCAGTCCAGTTTGTCCAGCACCATTTATTGAACAGATTGTCCTTCTTCCACTCTATGCTTTTGCCCCCTTTTTCAAATATCAGATAGTTAAAGATTTCAGGGTTCATCTCAGTATCTTCTATTCTGTTCCATCAATCTTCATTTCTGTTATGATACCTATACAACGCTGTTTTTGTTACTATAGCCCTATAGTATAATTTCGGGTCAGGAATTGTGACACCTCCTGCTTCCTCTTTTCTAATTTATCCTTATATTTCATCCTTGTGATCTATAATCCATTCTCATTTGGCATTTTCATGTAATTGTGTTGTGCTTAATTTTATTGTTTATTTTTCCTCATTTCTTGTTGACTATTTTAACATTTACTTCATGTTTCTTCAGGTTTTCTGATGTTTTAGCCTAGTAGTTCAGCACTATAGATATATATAGTAAGACTGAAACACCTATTTCATTTAAATGAAGATCTAGAAATTAATTTCATATGAAAATGGAACAAAGAAGGCAGATCTAGTATGTCATGACAATAATTTTGTGCTCGGGATCTCCAAAGTGTCACAAGTTGCCTATTAGCGTTCTTTATATAAGGTTGTGCTCAGTACCATGCAGAAGGTTCAACACCAGCTTTTCATAAAAAGAATAGCATCTCCATTCGGGAATCACTCAACTCTCACTCTGTGATTTTTGGTTTCAAAGAACTCAGGGTGTATCAAACCATTTCTTCATCAGAATGAGAAAGCAGATTTACAGAGAAGTGTGAAGTTTGCCCACTGCTGAAAATAAACTTCTGTTTACTTCTGGATGAGTAGCATCAGGGATGCAGGCATGGGATAGAGACAAATTCATTTATAAAGCTACTAGTTGTCATAGTAACTAAATTTAACATTTGTGTGTGTGTGTGCTGTAAAAGCTACTTTTTTGCAGCTATATTAAAAATTTTAGATAAAAGCAATAGCTCTTCAAAGTCAATCCACTTAAAATACAGAATGTTCTTCCTCAAAACACACATGTTTGTTTACGTCCCTACAGATCCACACCACTCTCCTACTAAATAAATACTAGAAGAAGTGCAATAAAAAGAGGAATTCAACAATAATAGTTTGAAGTTGGTTATAAAGTATGTGATGTTACATTTGCATTAGCTCAAATAATCATTATAAAAACAAATATTATTTCTTCTAGATCTCATCAATACAACCTCCAGTGTGTTTGTTTATTAATTTATTCATTGATTCATTCATTTTTTGACATAGGGCCTTGCTATTTTGCCCAGCTTCAGTGCAACTTGTGATCTTCCAACCTCAGCCTCCTAGTTAGTTACAGGTACTAACCACTGTGCCAAGCTTTCAAAATATTTTTGTTAAAGTGAGCAGAGATTTAGTCAGAATTTTCCTTATATTCTGAGAAGGCACCTCATGATGTTTTGGTATAGTGTCTAATTTCTACCTCTTTTAATATGTAGTCTGGGACTTTATGATTTGTGAACTGAATAATTGTGCAAATCAAGTTTCTTATCATTATCATCTATATTTTACAAATAAATAAGTCATAGGCTTTCAAATATTACTTAAAATTTGATTCTTAGCTACCTTGCAATTGATAGAAGACAAAGTAGGTTCAACCCTTCAGCATTTGGGAGTAGGCAAAGACTTTCTCAACATGTCTCCAAAAGTGAAGGAAGTAAAGTAAAAATTCAGTGAATGGGATGCCATAAAGCTAAAATCTTTTGTACTGCCAAGGAAACAATCAAAAGAGTCAAGAGGTTTCCTATGGAAATGGAGAGAATCATGGTCTATGATTCCTCTGACAGGGGTCTCATATCCAGAATCTACAAAATCCTCAAAAATCTCAACTACAAAAACACTAACAACCCAATTAATAAATGGGCCAAAGAGCTAAACAGAAACTTCTCACCAGAGGACATTGATCAAGCCAATGAATACATGAGAAAGTGCTCTAAATCTCTAGTAATCAGAGAAACGGAAGTGAAAACCACATTAAGATATCACCTTACACCAGTCAGAATGGCAAAAATGAATAAAATAAATAACAGTAGATACTGGAGGGGCTGTGGAGAGATAGGGACACTAATACACTGTTGGTGTTGCTGCAGACTGGTACAGCCCCTCTGGAAAGCAGTGTGGAGAATCCTCAAAATCTAGGGATGAGTCCACCATATGATCCTGCTATTCCATTCCTGGGTATATTTCCAGGGGATTTAGAATCAGCACATATAGTGACACAGCAATATCTATGTTCATAGCAGCTCAATTTACTATTGCTAGATTATGAAAACAACGCAGATGTCCCTCACTGGATGAATGGATCCAAAAGCTGTGGTACATATATACCATGGAATTTTACACAGCAATTAGAAACAGTGATATTGCAGCCTTTGAAGGTAAATGGATGGCTATGGAAGAAATTATGCTGAGTAAAATCAACTTAACCCAGAGAACCAAGGGTCCAATGTCTTCACGTATCTCTGGAGGCTGGAACTAGACCCTACCCATTGAGAAAGGTGGTCTATTATCATGTGTTAAATATAGATAAGGTGTAATGTTATACAGCCTAATACTTTTTTAGAGATATTGTGGGTAAGGGAAGGGAAGGATATGGGTGGGGAATTGGGGGGGCAGTCCTGGGGGTAAATCTAGTATCCAGAAACTATACACATTTTATATTATTTTGTTAAAAATTTGTATGGTTGTTAAAAAGTAAAAATTTAGAAAAAATTGATTCTTCTTGCCCTTGTATCATTTGAATGTGAAATTAACATCCGAATATCTATTACTTGTAACATTAAGGTTTGGTTCCAATTACTCAACTCAATCTTAACAATTTGGCTGAGTGATTTTTCTTGTCCTGAAAATATTTTTTAAATATGTTTAATCTAAAAAACAGTATCTTTAAGAAATCTTGCTTGTGTTAAAATATAAATACATGCTGACAAGGCAACCCACTACTTTCATGCCAAGTGCTGTGTCTTGTTTATCTCAAATTATTTATATTTATGCAAAAAATCTTGGATATCAGCACTTCTGTACTTGGATCCAACTAAATTGGCTTGATTTGAAGTCCTCTCTCAAAATTAGCACTTACCAAGTTAGCAAAACCCAGAGAGTCAAGGGTAGAATGTTTTCACTCATTTCTGGAGGCTGGGACTAAACCCAGGCCTGTGTAAAAGGTAATCAATCCCATGTATTAGACCCAACAAAGGCATAGCAACACATAATCTAGGGCAATCATAGATAAGTATAGTGGAGGATTGGGGAGGGGCAAGGTGGAGGAGGGGCGAGGGAGAGAGAATAGGGCAGGATCTAGGGAGACATTCAACTTTGTAGCATACTCTTTACCCCCCTGAGAATCCAAATAATACTTATGCCATCATTGAGCTCTGGAAAATTAACAATCTAAGCATTTATATTGTTTGTAGGGGCAAAGTATAGAAGTTTCAAGACACTGGGGTGTAGGTGATATGGGGGTAATTCTGGTTTAAGTATATATATATATATATATATATATATATATATATATCATATTGTTACTTTATATGCATTTATGGTTGTACAATAACTCAATTCCTTAATAAAAAATTATATATAAAAAAAGAAATAGCACTTACCAAGAGTTGAATGTTTCTATACCAGAAATGATCCAGCCCAGGGAGATGTCTAGACCATGGACTTTGGTTCCTAACTTAAATAGGGATTATTAGTTGGTGGAAACTTTGTTCCATATGGTAGGTGACAATAGTACACTTAACACAGTATGTGTAATTAGGAAAATGTTTAAAAGAAATCCATTTTTTTGTACAATTAATTTGCACTTTGTAATTATAAATAAATTATATATAAATTATAAATTATAAATAAAATAATGTAGTTAAGGAATTATGCTGAGTTAAGAAAAAAGCTTTTTTTATTTCTCAACCAATACTTTTTCTTTTACCAAAGAAGATATTATTATACTGATATCAACTACTAGTAAAAGCCCTACACAAAGCTGGAGTTCTTAATAATAATATTTACAATATATTGCTACTTTTTGTATTTTTGCTTTTTAATGCTGTTTACTAAATTGCTGTGAATCTTTATAGTTTTGTCACTGACTCTTAGCCTTAGCAGTACTGGCATGCTATTTGGAAAAAAAAAAATCTATGTCATATACACTGTTACATCACTTTCCAGTCCTCAAACACATGATCAGCAATGACTAGAAAAATTCTTAAAATTGGATGTCTTGATTTTAGGGGGAGGTATGATCTGAAATTTTACTTAAATGGGTAGAATTCTGTACTATTATATTGGTTTTTGCATATACAGGGGAAGATTTATTTTCCATCCCTGCGTTGATCATTTTATGCCTGAAGCAAAACTCTCTCCAGGATTAGCTTATTTAGGATGAATAGGTCAAGCTGAGTATGAAGCCAGAACAATGAATTTCCTTATCATCTATGCCACAGAAGGCCACAAATCCTTCTAAAAAAGAGACGCTTAGGGATGCTATGTGAGCATCTTCCATAGCCTTAAAATAAGTGCTTTCTAATGCATGGCAAACAGTGAAATTTAAACATGAACCTTATGTGTCAAACTGCAAAGTGTGGTTTTAAAATTAAATTATTCATTTAACCTCAATTTCAATAATTCCTAGGATAAAAAAGATATCCAAGTAAATGAAATATCAAGGAGTTCATTGCTTCAATTTTATAGAAAATAACAAGAAATAATATGGAAGGATTTTGATATTTTTGACAAAACATATTCTTAAATCATGAATATCATCATTGGTGGATTGTCTATGAGAAAACATTTTTTTAAAGAGAGAGAGGGGAACTGGAGTGGTGGCTGGGCAGTTTCGGCGCTTGCCCACCATGCGTGAGAACATAGGTTCAAACCCCAGCACCATGTGCACAACGAGGACTTAGAGCAACAAAAGCCACATGAAAAACTAAATAAAAATTGTCTCTCTCTTTCTCTCTTTCACTGTCACTCTGTAAAAAAAAAAAAAAAGAAACAAAAAGAGAGAGAATCAGCTTTATTAAGTTTTTCACATGAATTTCATTGCTTCAACACTTCGCTGTGTACATGGTGCTGGGTTTGAACCTGCATTCTCATGCATGCCAGGCAGGCGCTGTAACTGCTGAGCCACCACTCCAGCCCTGAGAAACTTTTAAAAATATTTCTTATATTGTTAAATCTTTCCCTCCTCATTATTTTATTGTGTTTAATCCATAGATAGATCAATGGTAGCTTTTATAGCATTACATGCATAAGTATGCAAATATTTATGCATTTAACAAACTCCATGTACCTGTCAGTGGAAAATTTCACAAATGCAGAATTCCAATGGAAATTTCATAATATTGAATTCTTATGCACTATGAAAGTTTTACAACATAAACAAAACACAAGATACATATATACTTGTAATTGTTTTTGTATGAACTTATCAAATATTCATATGCTGCTTAAACCTGATTCTTAAAAAAATGTTCTTTTTAGGAAGGTTTTCACATTGCCTGTATTCTTTTTAGGAGATTTGTTTGATGAAATGGGTACCTTTGGATATATTTTCAATTTATGTAATTTGAGCTTTTTTCCTTCTTTTTTCAAGTGCAAATTTAAAAAAGCATAGAGAAGGACAAGAACATTGTAACTATTTTCAGTTCTGTAAATCTATGATATGGTAAACAAAAGAAACAGTAAAGTTTAAAGTTTTTAAAGAAGTCTTCAGAGCCGGGCACAGCTGTGCACACCTGTAATCCCAGTGGCTTTGTGAGGCTGAGGCAGAAGGATTGCAAGTTCAAGGCCAGCCTCAGCAGCTTAGCAAGGCCCTTAGAAGTTTAGTGAGACCCTGCCTCAAAATCAAAATGAAATGGGTAGGGGATCTGGCTCAGTGGTTAAGCTCTCCTCCGTTCAATCCTGGTACTATAAAAAGTAAAAAATAAGTCTTCATAACAGGAGCATGACTTCATGTGAACTCTAATATTCACATGTGATTTGGTTAGAGGGAGGGATGGAATGAGCAGAAGGGGAAATGAGTGGAGAAGGGGTCATACAGAGAAAAGGGCCCCACTTCATTTAGAAAATGCATATATTTTAGGTAGTAACTGCTGGGGTGAGAGGGAGTAATGTGAAAAGTTTTGAATTTTAGGATGAAAAGTTTACACCTGTGGGAAATACAAAGCTATGGAGCAGCCTGAAGCATGGAAACAGTCTACTGAAATTGGCCTTTATGATTTGCAACTCAGAGTGAACTGGAAAGCAGGGATAAGAATACCCATCTGCAGGTCATTATGCTGTCCAAGTATAAAGGAATGTGAGCTTGGAGTGTTGGTGCTAAGAAGCAAAGAATAGGGAATATCAGGTCACTTCAAAGAAAATTGAACATTGAAGAAAATTTACTTAAAAAAAAAATCTTTCTATTTAACATGATTCCCTGACTGGTGATCTGCTATGGGGGTCAAACTGAGATAAAGCAACATTGAAATAAGACTTTACGAGTCTGATATGAGTCCATAACTTGCTAATTGTGCTTCCTTGCATGGCAAATCACTAATTTCCTCATCCTTAGCATGATATTAATAATAACTAGAAAGTGATAGAATTAAATGACCCAGTAAAATTGGACATTATAAATGTGAGTTCTATTCCTTTGATTAAAAAACAAAACTTCAGATGCCAATTTCAATTTCTTGATTGATCAAATCCTTGAATATATAAATATTTTGAACATTTGTTTCAGAAATACCACTGGCATGTTTGCATTTCAGGACAGCTGAAATTTCATTTGTCATACAACACAGGTAAGACACTGAAGCACAAGGGTTAAATGTCTGCCTAAGGTCTCATAGCTTATTAGTGAGGACCTTGGGGACAATTTCTGTGGTTGCAATTTCCAGTCTACTGTTTACTATTAAGCAACATTTTACTAAGTTTGTGTTTAAATTTACATCAAGATTTTTTGTGGCATGAAACAATGAATTGGGAAAAGAGCAAAGAAAAGTGTCAGAAATATTGTAAATCCGATATAAGAGGCTTAGGTTCCTGTTACTGAAGGAAAGAAGGTTGTATGATCACAGATGAGTCTGCAAAATCCAAAACCTTAAATACTGACTTCCCAAGATATCACATCATTTTATTCCACTAATTCTTTCCTGCTAATTGCACGTCATGCCCTCATATATTCTGTTCTTTTCATCCGCCCACATATATTCTGGTAGACAAATTACCATCAAACTAAGTAAAAAACATACTCTTCACTTTCAACCTAAAGTAACAACTTTCAGATTCCTAATCAACTGAAAAATGTCATTTTAGTCTACCTTTCTCTCAGTCAGTATATAATGTCCACTTTCCTAATGCAATGAAATGGTTTAAGGAAATAAAGAACTAAAGGAAGGTATGCATTGTAAAGTAACTCAATTTCTTGAAAAAACAAAAGAAGTATTATCGAAACTTACTATTTCAATCACCATCCAATCTGCGAAAGAAAACTCACAGAAGACCTTTAAAGAGAGGTGAGAAAGAATGAAAGCATCCCTTTGAGGCAATTTCGGTCATTCCGCTATTATCTTTCCCCAATGAACAGTAACAGTTTCAGAAAACACCAACATGAAATAACTCTAATTGAGAGATACAAAAACAAGATCGTTTTGCAAACATGTTCAAGCACAGGAAAAAAAAAAAAAAAGAGTACTTTGCCACACCAAAACCACTGCCTTAACTCTGTCCTAGTGACCTCATGTGGCTGCTAGTTTTACAGTAGTTATGTTTTAAGCACACTCTATCTCATGCACATCCAAATTAAAAATATTCAGGTAATCCATAATCTACTTAACCTTTCTTTTGACGGCATTAATTCCAGAGCTGAAACAAAAATTATTTAAAAAGCCTATATCTTTGAATTTTTTTTTTTTTTACCAAATTACCAAAGGCCCAGATCTTTTAATGAACTGACCTTATCATCATCTGAGATGCTGAATGCTTCTCTGGATGTGTGCTCTTCTTAGTGGCAGAAAAAAATGAACCCAACTTTAACTATAGATTTGCTCTGGAGGGTGATTCTCTGGTGGGAATCAACAGAGGAAATTTTAAAAGAGGGTAACAGAGTAAGTAAAAGGCAGGAAAAGGGAGCAATAAAGTTTCCCTCAGAGTATCTATAACAAGCAGATTTTCTAAGCTTTAGGACTGGAGAGAGAAAAGCTGATTTTATCAACACAGGAGACAGGGGAAATGAGAATGCTGAAGTTTAGAGCCCCAGCAAGAATAGAAAGGATGGAGAAAGGAGCAGCTTGGTGGAAGCTGAGATCACTGGAAAGTTCCAAGAACCACTTGATAGTGGCATGACCGCGGAGGAAAAACTGAAATAGTTATCTTCTTGCTACATATGGACAGGCTGAATTCTCTTTAAGGGAAGAGGCTATCATTTAAAATTTCTGTATGTTTTTCAAAGATGAGATTCAATATTCAACCAAAAATATAATTCAGGATATCAAGAACTAGCATTGTAAAAAAAAGAGAAAAGCAAAACAAAAGTAAATAAATAAATAAACCCTAACCTTGATGACCTAGATGTTTAGAATAATTTAGATTATATTTGAATATCATTCTAAATAATAAATTAAAAATATAACAATGAAAGATTTAGGTCAGAAAACTGAAGTTATAATTGATTCTAAAGCTGAAAAATGAGTGTTTGCAATGTTTAAATCCATAAACGAGCTTGACAGGATGGCAGATACCGTTGAGTAGTAACATCTCCGAAGCTCCAAAGTATAGAAAGTGTAAGTAATAGAAACTAAAAAAAAATAAAAATAAAAAAATAACAAAAAATCAAAACAACAACAAAAATATTATGATAAATTTATTCACAAAGGAAGCAGACAAAACATTGAGTTACAAATTCAGATCTATTGAAACAACTTCAATACATTATAGACAATATAATGTTTGTAGTTTGAAATATAAAATTAAGTTGGTCAAATTTCCTGCAAGATATTAAAAAAGTACCTACTTAATTTACATAACAGATTTGAAATTCACCATTTAATATTAACCTTTGTTATTGGAGAATTATAACAAGCAGTTCAATGAAATAAGTGTTCCCTAATCAATTTTACATCTTATCGCTATGTTTCAATTCATTACTTGTTTTTTTCTTTTTCTTCCCTTAGGTATTCTAATGCCACTTGGACTCCAAGTACAGCTGTATATGTAATCACCTAACCATTGTTAGACGAATAGATTGAATTACCAAGAAAGGATATTTTTTAAGAGAGAAAATCAATTTCATTTATTCCTTCATGTGGACATTTTTGTTGTTGTTGCT
>PVKS010049639.1:0-11860 GCA_004027875.1 Aplodontia rufa
TCTATGCAAGTGGATTAATCCACTCATTGGGTTTCAGCTCTCTGGAACTGGCACCAGGAAGCACAGACAGCTCTGCTCACCAGGGAAACAAAGTAAACCTCAAAGGCACAGCCCAGTGACCTCCTCCTGCCACACTCCATCAGTGCACAATTCCCAACCAATTAGTCCATGCAAGTGGATTAATCCACTGATTTGGTTATAGCTCTCCACACATTTGCAAATGACCATGAGCAAACAAATTACCCTCGTTAAGAATCAACGTAAAGCCAAGAGCAGCGGCTCATGACGAATCTCAGCAACGGAGGAGGCTGAGTGAGGAGGATCCAATGTTTGAGGCCAGCCTCAGCAAGTTGGCAAAATGAAAACATAAAAAGGACTTGTGGTATAGCTCAGAGGTGGAGTGCGCCTGGGTTCAATACGCAGGATCCAACCTGCCTAAACAACTCACTTCAAGGCTCAATTTGCTCACATTACATGAGTACCCTGAAGTGATTTCAGTTGTAGCTGCTGGCACCATTGCTGTGGCCTTTGGAGAGGCTCCTGGTGACCTGGAGGCTCGGAGACAGAGGAACTGGCCAGGAGCTAGACACCCCCTTCCGAGGGGGTGTCTGCCATGCACGCTGTAACCAACTGAGGCCATCAGAGCCTCGTATCCAACCGCATCCCCAAAGCCTCTCTTGCGGACACACATTGGGGACCGAGCATCTCAGTCTGAATCAATGTTGATGATTCTTTATTTTTTTAAATAAGCATGAGAGAGAATCAATTTTATTTATTTATTCGTGTGATTTTCGTTTTCCTGACACTGAGTTGTGCATACGGGGCTGGGATTGGAACCTGGGTCGTCACGCATGCCGGGCAAACTCGAGCCACCACTCCAGCTGTATTTTGAGTATTCTTAATATGCTCTCAATAAAAGAAATGTGAAATTGTCTTTAAAGTTTTGCATTTAAGCAAAACGTGTACATAAAGGGAGAGTGTGTGGGGTCCTCAGGTCATTGGGACGATGGCCTTGCAGAGCACCATGGCGCCCTGCGTCTCCTGCTTCCTGTTCACGAGGTGCGCGGTTCGCTCCCCACGATTGCCACGTGCAACCGCAGCCAACGCTCAACAGCGAAGGTTCCTACTTTAATGGAAACTTCAAAACTCTAAGTCAGAAGGGGAAGGGCGGGATAACGGTGCACAATTGGGGGGTCACTCCTGGCGATGATTGCAAACCCCAGCCCCACGGACACAATGAAGTGTTGGAGCTATGAAACTATTTAAAAAACTAAATAAAATTCATTCTCTGTCCCTCTCTGTCTTAAAACGCAATGCAATCCTGTGTGGATCATAGCACTCACCTGAAGATTATCCTAAGAAAACGCAGAAGTATTGCTATCTGGAAATCAGCATTTTCTCTGTCAAATGCAGTGTGATTTTTTTTTGTTCATTAAATGCACATCTGGTGCAGAATAATTCACGCATGATTAGAATGTTTTAACCGACTCAATTCCCCCACGACTAGCCTTGGCATTACGGCAGCTCAGGGAGACCAGGACTCTCTCTCATTTTTATGAGGACCGCATTTCCCCCTAGATCACAGCCCTGTGCAACACCATCCTGGAGCGACGGCCGTTGGAAAGGACTTGCACTTCCACGTTCTTCCCTGATGAATCATTTCAAATCGCCTTGTTGTAGTTTAAAGGCCAAATGGTGGAAAGAGAGAAGAGCAATATGAAATCCAATAGGAGCTTCCCACTGGGTTTGCATTAAAAAAAATTAATAAAATTAGTTCCAAAGGGAATGGAAATATTGAATGCACACATGGAAATACGCTGTGGGTTAAATCTCTCTGTCGCACACACACACTCCGTCTTCCCTCCCTCTCTCTCCATCTCCATCACCTGTTTCCCTTTCTGGCTGCAGGTGAAAATGAGGATTCTATTCTAAGTGTGTGCAGATGAGTGTACCTGAGAAATGAGACAGCTCCCCAGGAGCTCACTGCACCTACAGCCGCATTCCTTTTTCAGCAGCTGGCACGGTGCATGATAAATAAAATGATGAGTGAGCCTCTCTCCAGCACGCTAGAAGCTCATGGGGTACTGAGGGCAGCAGAGGAAATATTAGCTCTGAGAAACATCAGAGGAAATAAAATCATAAAATCACGGAAACACACACAGAAGCACAGCTGTAGCCTTAGGTACGGGCACACCCAAATACAGGGAGTAAATTATTAAAGCAGCGTACTAGCACACGCACGTTCATGCCTGAGCACACACTGGTGTGCTGAGACTCAACACTGGGGTATGGTGATGGCACAGGACCTGCCACTCGAAACACAAATGGAGCTGTAAGGTGGAAGTCTCCAACTGTGCAATCACAATACCGAAAAAGTGCATGACTCTGTGACCACGGAACAGAAGTGCGTGTGTGTGTGTGCATGTATGTGTGTGTGTGCATGTGCGTGTGTATTTAGGTGTCACCCCTGAATTTTGTAAAATCCTCAACCACTTTTGACTGAGACAATAGAAACTGATAACTTCAATTAGAAGGTGTAGTGTGATAGTCAGCTTTCCGTTACTATAACACATGCCTGAGACTGTCCAGTTATAGAGAAAAAAGGATTTTGTTTTGATGCAGAGTTTTAGAAGTTGTCCTGTTTGGGTGAGGCAGCGTTTCGTGGCCAGAGCATGTGGTACAGCAGAACCACTCACTCACCGCACTACCAACAAGTAAGAGGAGAGTGAGGTGGGGCCGGACTTATATAACTCTACTCAAGGACACACCCCCAGTGACGTAACTTCCTCCCACGAGGCCCCGCCTCTTAAAGGTTCCACCACCTCCTGATAGCCCCATGCTCGGAAACCAAGCCTTAACACATGGGCCTTGGGAGGACACCTAAGATCCAAAGTGTACCATGTTGTTATTCGGTAAGTGGTACTGCAGGTACTTTAAAATATTATCAGATAACTTTTCCTTTCTACAACTACTATTGATTAATTGCTAAACCAAGAAGGGTAAGATATTGTCACCAAATATGCAAAAGACAACTAGCATTGAAAGGAGAGAAAAAGGAAAAGAAAATAAATCTTGTGCGCCTCTATGTGGGAAAAACAACTGTCTGTCCTGTGAAATTCCATCTTACGTGGCAGTGTGTTTGGTGGTGAGCATGTGTCCCTAGTCCCACAGCAAGGCTGAGGTTCAGGTGGTGACAGTGTCCACCCCTGATGTGTGCAAGTTGGCTCTGGGCAATGTGCTCCCACGCAGTGTTTCTGATAGAAATGCATCAGTTGTAAGTAGCAGAGAGCAGCCTTAGACGTGCATTATTAAAAACATATTTTTGCTGGAAAGTGTTACCGGAATTAAATGTCTTGCTCCTAGTGGTCTTGGGAATCACCGGGGTATTTTAGAACATCAGGATTATACAGAGCTTTCAAAATGTAAGCATTTATCTCCGTACATCAGTGCAGGTTGCACACATTTCTCTCCCAGGGATTTAAAAATGTATACCGTGGGTCCAAAAATAATCCTCTGCAGACGTCGGGTTCTCCCCGCCCTGAGCTTGGGAGATGATTTTCATCTTGCTAATGGCTTCGTCGCTCAGGGAATCTGCACCTTTCTGCACATCCTAGTTATACACAAAAGCCCTTTCTCTGCCTCCATGGAGGCTGGGAAAAGAGTCCATTTGAACCGAATCCCAACTACGGGATAGACACAAGGGCCATGTGCAATTTTAAAAAAATCAGAGACACTCAAGTTAACAGATGCCGTACTTAATACCTGCTCATTTCTTCTCGAACCTTTCAAGATCTCAAAAATAAGGCGAGAGGGGCGCATGGTGAAGAAGACATGGTGACTGAGTCTAAGATGGGTCATGAAGCAGAAATAAGATGATCAGCATTAACCGCAGACTTTACTAATAACAGTGCGTCTAGGTTGGTTTCCTGATTGTGATGAGTGAGCTCAACTGTTAGAAGATGTTGATAACAGGAAAGAATGGAGTGGGAGTTATGTGAGGAATCTTTATGGTATCTTTGTAATTTTTGTGTAAATCTGAAACAATTCCCAAGTTTCATTTTATTCTTTTATTTTAATTTTCAATTTTTTGGGCACTGGAGATTGAACCCAACAGCTAAACTGCTAAGACACAACGCCAGACAGAAATTCGCTAAATTGCTTAGGGCCTCGCGAAGGCTAACTTTGAACTTGCAATCCTCCTGCCTCAGCCTCCCGAATTGATAGGATTACAAGTGTGTGCCATCACACCTGATGAGTCCAATTTTTTTTTTAAGACAAAGGGACGTTGAATGAGAGAATCAATTTTATTTAGTTTTTCATGGCTGAAGTTACTCCGACATTTTGTTGTGTATGTGTCCTTCCCAACTGTGTGTAAGGATCAGTGACCTCGAAGAAGAGAGAATAAAAAAGTTTTCAAAAGAGATGTTTTGGGAAACAGAAATGCGAATTACCATGATTTAATTGCAGTACAGATGTATAATATCGCACTCGATGTTAGTCAATTTTCTGCTACTGTGACAAAATGCCCTAGAGAAACAGCTACAAAGGAGGATTCAGTGTGGCTCCAAGTTTTTGAGGTTTCATTTGCCAGTTGTTGGCCCCAGCTTGTGGGGAGGCTGAACCTCACGGAGGGAGGATGCGCTGGAGCAAAATCACTCACGATCTTAAGCATCTTCGAGGAGAGAAGATGAGAAACCTAGATGCACTGGGCGGCACAGGTCCCAGAATGTCATCGACTTTCTCTGCAGGTTGGTTTTCGGTAGATGACGATGAAGTCAGATCTCTTTTCTACTTAAGTGAGTTTTATTTCTTTCCCTGGGTGATAAATCTTTCTGTGGATACTGGAGATAAATCTTGTTTTGTTCATAAATCTTTTCATTTTTCTAAATTTATGTTCATAAATCTTTTGGTTTTTCTAAATTTATGAGCATTTCTATTGTGTTGAATGTCTGAAGTGCAAATCTCAACATAAAGATATTTGAAGAGGAGGGGAAGAAGGAGGAGGAGGAGGAGAAAGAGGAGGAAGGAGGAGGAAAAGAAGGAGGAAGGGGAGGAGAGGGTGGACGGAAGGGAAGGACGTGCAGAAGAATGGGACGGGGAAGGACGAGGGACAGGAAGAGGACAGCAGAGAAGAAACAAGAGGAGGAAGAAGAGGAACAAGAGAAGGAGGCAGTGGAGGAGGAGGACACAGAGAGAGAGAATCACCCAATCTATAGAAATTGAAGGTCACAACTTTTATTCAATTGGACGTTTGCTAAATTACTGTCAAACAAACATGGCGCTACTGTCTTGCTTCCCACCAGGAAGTCTATCCTAATCAGTCCCAGAAATGTTCATCAAGAGCCTGGCGTCCGTAGAGAAAAGGGATATTGTCATGTGTCCTCCGCACCAACCATGGAGCAGCCAACGCCTTTGGGAAGGGGGTCACAGTACGAACATACCCTCGTTGTCATCTTTAAAAACAACTCAGCCTTGGTGCACACATGAATGCAAGTGGAAACCGTAAGAAACTGTGAGAAAATCCACCATCATCATTAGTGCCACAGGGAAATGTTTTAAAGACAAAAAGCAAAGCCATGTTGGAGTCAGTTTTTTTGTTATTGCTGTGACAAAACACCTGACAAAAGCCATTTTAGAGGACGAAAAATTTATTTGGGGCTCATGGTTTCAGAGGCTCAGTCCGTGGTTGGCCGACTCCATTGCTCTGGTCCAAGGTGAGCGGAACATCATGGCGGAAGGGCGAGGAGGAGGAGAGCAGCTCAGGACCTGGAGCCAGGAAGCAGAGAGAGATGGAGAAGCCAGGGACAGGATGGAGTCCCCAAAGGCACAGCTCAGTGACCTCCTCCTCCAGCCACACCCCACCTGCGTATAGTTACCACCCAATTGATCCCTATCGCGGAACAATGCCTTGATTAGGTTAAAACTCCCATAACTCAATCATTGCACATCTCAAATTTCTTGTATCATCTCGCACCTGAGCTTTTGAGGGACATCTAATCTCTAAACTATAACAAACCATAAATTAAAAGTTTAAAAAATTTAACTACAATAAAGAATTTCATGAAAGATCGAGTGTGTGCGTGGAGGGGCGAGGACAAACGGAGAGTTAACGGTTCATCGAAGCCATGCATTTGATCAACCGCGGAATGTGTATAATGCTTCCTTTATGAGATTTCCCATACAGTTGTTCCATGTTGTTTTTAAAATTCAAATTCTTAAAAGTGTTTTATTGTGATTTCTGGTAACGCTACGTAAATTCATGAACAGAAATTCATTTCCTACAAGAAGCTCCGGTTCCGTGGGGTTGGAAGTGCAAGGTTAAGGGCTGCATTTGTGAGTTTGATGAGCGTTCTGGCTATGAGGAACTCCGTGCAAGGTCCCAAAGAAATACAGGACATCGCACGATAACACAAGTGTGCAAGAGAGCGCTGGCGGTCATCCGAAGCTGCTTGCGGAACGACCCATTCATTCTGCGATGCATGAATGCCGAGGGCACTGGGCCACTCAAGACTTCTCCAACCGCCACCAGCTCCTGCACCAGGTGCAAAGAGCCACGCATTCAACACTTGCGATGAAGTTTTCCGGATTTGCCCCGAAATCTTCAGGGTGAACATTCAAACCGTAGCCAGCAAGTACTGCACAAAATGAAGAGCAATTTTTGAAGACGAGTTTCCTTCTCTTATGTTTCAACGCAACGTGATTTTCGTCTTTCATTTGTGCTGCGTCAACTTACAACATTCTGATGTGTTCCTTGAGTGTCGTTGACAAATATATTTGTAAAGAAATGTGCTGCCATCGATCCTCAGGCTGTTCTGTAGAAGTCACCTCTTAGCGTTGTTGGCGGGTTGGTTCCAGGAGCACCATGGACGCCAACATCTCTGGTTGCCGAAGTCACACGTATAAAATGACAATTTCCTATTAAATGAATGTCGAATTCACCATGCATCTATTTTTTCGAATCCTTACACGGTAATTAAATTCTGGTGATAGAAATCAACAAGAAACTTATGAGACATAAAGGAAGAGAAATTTTCATATCTATTATTTTTGGTCAACAACTCAAGGTCAAATGCTTTGGGTCATTTGTAGACTGTTTAAGACAACCGTTCAAACACGTAAATATTCTCCTGCTATGAATTAAATATGGTATATGCCCTCCAAAACTTGTTTTAAAATTTAATCCCCATTATGAGAGATGAAAAGATAGGGCCCGCTAGGAGCTTTAAGAGGTGTTGATGGGACTGGGCATGGCGGTGCGCATTCGTAATCCCAGCAGCTCGGGAGGCTGAGGAAGGAGGATCTCAAGTTCAAAGCTAGCCTCAGCAATTTACTGAGGCCGTTAAGCAAAGAAACCGTCTCAAATCATTTTTTTAAAGGTGCACAAGGTTCAGCGTCATGGATGGGTGAATATACTCTCCCAATTAATGGATTAATGAGTTTATGGTTAATCCTGAGACCCAGTCTGCTCGAAAAGCTCGTTTGGCTACATTTCTCAAACATTCCCTGTCTCTCACCTGGTAGAGACCTGTGCTACCTTAAATTCTTACTTCAAATAACTGCCTTTGATCATCAAATTCACTAGTGCCTGTGTAAACGAGCAGCGGCAAAGAGTTCTTTACCCTTTGTGTAAACGAGCCATTAACCCTACAGAAATATTTCCCGTGCTTTCTCCCATGATCAATAACTGCTATTGAAAAATACTCTTTGCTTATGTGGATTTCCCAGAAACATGTTTGTAAATTCCTAAGACCAGTTTTCCCATTATACTACTTTAAAAAAATCATTAATGGTCTATATCTATCGTGTTGAGAGGCCGCGGGGAATATGTTGATTTAAATGACAGGATTTTTAAAATCTCCAAATTATATGTTCAGCTTTGCCTTAGCAACGCGCATTTTCAAGTTCCATTTTAACATACGTACCCAAATTGGGAAATATGTTAACCACACACACTCCGAATTAAGTCGCTGCTCAAAGCGTGGAAATAAAATGAAATAAATGCTGCTAATTATTTTAGTATTCATTTTTCAGTGTGACTATAACTCTGGCATTGAGACGCAGGTAACAGACAATTAAATACGCAAACATCGTGACTGCCACATGCACTTCAACTTTAAATGCATTTATGATTGTATGACAACTCAACTCCTTAATAAAAATTTAAAATATATATATATATATATATAATAAACTCATACGTTCAAGGAAAAAAAATTCAACAAAGTATTCAAAGCTCACCTTCCCGCTTCTCGTCGAGGTACATTTATCTTGGGGCCAGATGTTGGGAAAATGTTCAGGACAGGTCTCAGAGACCAGGAGCCTGCAGCCTGCCGTGAAGGAACGATGGCACTTATGTCATAACCCAGCGCTCCGGGACACCCGGCACACACAACTCAAGACTTCCCTGCTTGGGGCCTTAAGTTGAACTCGTTGATGAGAAGATATTTAAATTATGAACGAACTCAACAGCAGTAATGATGGCCACACCGATGAATGCTTTGGGTATTGATGGAATAAGAAAAAATCCACCTCCGACATTCAATTTCCTGCAGAACCCAGAAAGAAATACAACTTGGTCCCCAAAATAGGTGATGAAGAACACTTTGTGCGTGTGGGCGTTTAGAGAAAGTGCATCCTACAGCAATTAGGAAACATATATGACACTGAAATAGGAAACTTATGTTGCCCTGAAAGCCAGGTTCCAAGATTGCATTACAACATCCAAGTTGGCTTGTTTCGAATTGGTAAGTGAAACGTTGTGCATTTGTGACTCACGATGTATTTAAAATCTGTACACCTGGTGGAACGGAGAAATGAAACCACAATATGCATTACTTTGCACACCAGATCTTTGCAGAAACAACAGCTAAATTCCGATCTTCAAGCAATTATGAGGTGACCGCCATTTTTATGAACCACACGGTTCATGACCTACAGGAAATCTCTTCAATGTCTTCTTTCTGTCCAACTAAATTTTGATTTTTTTTATACCAGGGATTGAACCCAAGGTGGCTTAAACACTGAGCCATATCCCAAACCGTTTGATTTGTATTTTTATTTTTTAATTTTGACGCACACTGTCACTAAGTTGCTGAGGGCCTCACTAAGTGGCTGAGGCTGACTTTGAGGTTGTGATTCTCCTGCCTCAGCCTCCCACGCTGCTGGAATCACAGGCACATGCCACTACGTCCAGAGTGAAATTTTCACTCCTTTGACCAACATTTCTCTAACATTTTTATCAGTTCCAGTCCCTGGTACCCAATATTCTATTTTCTGCTTCTCTGAGTTTGAGTTTTATTTATGGACTCATTTTTTAAAAATTTAAAACTATTCTGACTAATTCACACGGAAACCCCCGACTTCCACGAGAAGTCCATTTAACACCGGGGCTTAATTGCGGGAAACAAGGAACCATGTGGAATCCCAAGAGGGGAAACCATAGAATGGCATCAGCCTTGCCTTGTTTGTGAATATACATTGGTTTTTGATTGTTTCACAATAATTCCCTCCTAATTGTAAGTCCACATTCAAGAAATAAAATAAATAAAACTATTGTGATTACATGCAAGATCCTGTAGAAGTTTCCTTCTGCACCTGGATGTTTTAACTTAACAGCTTTCAGACTCATTCCTGTGGTTGTAAATGATCATAGTATTTGTTTCTTTTTGAAGGCTGAGTAGTATTCCAGTTTTCAACAGCAGTTTCTTGTATTTGTAATTCTCTAAGCCTTGCTTATACCAATCAATTGTACGGCAAAGAAATGGTGACTTAAGTGATTTAGAAAAAAGTCAGTATTGGATCTGCCTTTTGTGACTTACAGTCTTGGGTTAATATTTCATGACTTTTCCTACCAAGACATCTCTTTCCATCTCTAACCTGACCTTGCCTGGTTGGCATTTAAGTGCATTTATTCTTGCTCTGTAAAGACGGAGAAGTGTTGGACAGGCTTCACGATAGCCCCTCACGCGCTTCCCGACCATTGCTGAATCACTTGCAGAGCAAATATTTGCCACCGTGTCTGACTCTTCCCGTTCCTTCTCTTTCTGTTCTTTACCTATGTAATTCTAGGAGGCTTTCGATAGCAGAAAAGGATGTGCGCTTCCTGCAGTCAAAAGTATTTCAATGAATGTTTACACACCCACTCTGCAAAGAGGAAAACACCTCAAAGAAAGGACAGGGCATGGTCATTCTGTGTGCAGCGTCTTATTTGCAATCCGTTATCTTACCTTATTACTTGAGCATGTATCACAATCTAATATATAAACCGTGCTTGTTTCTTTGAGGTGTTTTCCGTCCTTGCACATTTTCTCATGCAATCTGGAGAGACCCAAGGTGTCATGTCATCGGATCTGGTTGCGCGGCTCTGCACGGACCCTGAACAGTGCCTGGCATATTTGCAGGACAGGATTAGACTTGCTGAATGTGGAGTGTTGGATGAACGAGTAGACTCAGTACCTTGGTCCTCTTTGTCCGATTCTCTTACAAGAAACAACCTAGGTTCATGGTCAAGACCGTTGCAAAGACGCACATTGACCTGCGGAGTCCCTGTCTCTCAGAGCATGTGGCCATGGTCCTTGGGTTTCCTGCAATGTTCGTTCTGAAGGTTGCAATGCGACGTGATTTGTGCTCTAGGAAGCAACAAGCTGGGGTTGCACAGGGGAAGCCTCCAGCAAGGAGAGTGCTCAAGAAGTGTGGCAAGCCGTGGCGTCCGTCTTGGAGATGCCAGCTGCATGCCATCGGATGGCGTCCCGCAACGAGCGGCGACTTAGGATGCAGTGCTGCATGGCTTGGAAACTTAACGCCCTCCAAATGCCCTTGTGTTGAAGGCCTGGGTGGCAGCACTCAGGGGCGGGGCTTACTGCAAGGGAGTGAGGTCATTGGGGGCGTGTCCACACAGGTGACTGGCAGGCTCTGCACTCTTGCTGTTCCTGTGTCCCTTGGATTCCTGGCCGCACTGAGTGCTCTCTGCCGAGATGGACGAGCAGAATCACTCTCCTGATTACCATGTCCTGAGCCATTTCCTCCTCCTCCATCTTCTCCCTTGGCTCTTCAGCCTTCAGCATTGAGGACGAGGGAACCATTTTGGTTAATACGTTGCCCAACCACAGGTATCTTGTTATAGCAATGCACATGGGTGTGTGCAATGTGGCACATGCTCCACGCTCTTAGAGGACACTCATTGTCATCGTGCCTCTTAAGCTTGATTCTTTGGTTATCTCCAGTTACCGCTGTCTGAGACTGTTTGCGTCTTTCTTCGTTTCCGCATCCATCCATCTATTCCTGGGCACGGGAGCTGAGTCGATTCTTGCTACTGTGAATAATGTAAGAATAAACGTGCGTGTGCATGCACCTCTGTGGTAGGGTGGGTTCATTTGCTTTGGATGCATTTCCATGAGGCTGGGACGGAAGAATTGCAAGTTCAAGACCAGCCTCAGCAATTTAAGAAGGCCCTAAGCGACTTAGTGAGATCTTGTCTCAAAATAAAGAGGTGGGTTGGCTGGGGATGTGGCTCCATAGTTAAGCACTCCAGGGTTCAATCTCTGCGACCAAAAAAAAATAATTCATAATGTGGAGAAAGAAAAGCTGATGAGACGATTTCAGATGATACGTGGAAGCAAGTTCACTTCAAACACCGCCAACCATCTTCATGTGCAGTGGAAATTCCATGTGGTGTATCTTTGTGGTTGAAATTCTATCTGGTGCATTTAACTACTAGCAAACTGAATTTCTGTAGCAAGAAGATATCAAGGCTCTGACCCACACAAATCCTTTCCCTGAAATTCCCAGGTGCCGGGCATAACCACACCGTGCTCTTGTTCAGCTGCTGATGCCCTATGCATCAAACCCCAGACTCCGCTGT
>PVKS010049640.1:0-11894 GCA_004027875.1 Aplodontia rufa
AAGATTGGGGGAAGGGAGGTGGCAAGTGGGGCCTAGGTGACAAGGAGTAAACAAAGCCTTATCTGGCCAAAGCTAGACATCTCAAATAGAGCCCTCCCACTTGCCTCCCTCTGTACCTGGGCTTCGGAGAATTGCAGAGAGTGCAGAGGTGCTGCTGTGCCCAAACAGACGCTCATGCATTAGCTGCCGCTGCCGTGCTTCCTGCTCCCGTCTCAGGGCTTGAGCTTCAGCTGCTATGTCAGGTGGCATCACAGCCAACACACTATCTTCCATGTCCTCTAAGACACTACGGCGCAGGTCTGAGGGCAAGGTCTGGATGAAGGTCACAGGGTCCATGGGGGTGTCGGAGTTAGCATTTTGGGCCAGTTCCCGTCGCTGCTGCTCAGCTCTCTGCTGTGCCAGCACCTACGGGACAGAAATTGTCAATGGGGGTATACCTCCTGCCAAGCAGTTGGCCCCATTTTCTTCCCGCTCACATACTTCCTCCTGAATGGCTGGAGGCAGGGCAGCCAGGAACTCAGGGCTCACTTCAGTCACACCAGGATTCCCCACCACTGCAGGGGCTGAGCTATTTGTGGAGGGGGCACTTCGATTTGGTGGACGGATGCCCAGCTGGTTCTGTAGGACTTCCCGACGGATGTCATCAGGCAGAGCAGCCAGAAAAGAGGGGTCCACACCTTCAGGGAGACTGATACCTGAGGGGATATGAGGGGATGTGAAGGACTCAAATTTCTACTGATACCCAAGATGTATAAGAGAACAGAAACCCACGTCACTGCTTGAAGAAGCCAGCTTAGTATGTTTTCACTGCTTGGAAGGGACACAGACAGACAGAGGTGGTCACTTATCCACATTCTCTAAGCTCAGGATACCTTTCATATGTCAAGTTTGTTGTACATACTGTCACTGAACTTTAATGAAGACCTTACCATATAGATATTATCATCACTTTAATGGTTTGGATAACAGTGCTCCAAAGGTCCATGTGCTAAAGGTTTGGGCTTCAGCACATGGTGTCAATGGGAGATCATGAAATCTTTAAAAGGGGGGACTGCTTGTGAATTGTACAGTCATATGAAAGTGTGTGCTAACGAAGGTGATACTGAGATAATGATCCCTTCTCTTCTCTTCCTCTCTTCCTCTTTCTGCTTCTAGGCACCATGTGGTGAGCAGCCTGCTCCGCCATGTGTTCCCACCATCACATACTGGCCCTACCATAGGCCCACAAGCAATGAAGCCAAACTGACCATAGACTGTAACCTCCAAAATAAAGCTCTTCCCTTTTAAAATGGATTACACCTTGGGTATTTTGTGTAATGGAAGGCCAACAGAGAATGAGGTCAGAGAATTTAAGTGAAGGTCATACATAGCTACCCACATAGGTAGGAAGTGGCTTAGTGGGAGAATATGAGTGATCTTAAGCAATTTGATTCTTAACACAACACCAGTAGACCCTCAGTGCTAATCCTTCTCCACACATATATCCTCTATCTGGATGAAGTGCCTGGCTTGTGGACAATTTCATGCAAGGGGCTACTGGAAGCTGAAACAATCTCAGCACAGCTTGCTCACACAGGGAACTCACCTGCAAGAGGATCTTCTTCTTCACTGCTTGTGGAAGGCAGTGGCTCTTCTAAGATTCCTCGGGAGTCTGCTCCAGAAATGGCCACGGCAGAATCTCTGGTGGAAGAACTCTCAGAGGATGCAGGGGGAGAGCTGAGGAAAAGCATCGTCAGGTGTTTCTCAGTACTATATTTTCCCTTCTATAAAACACTCCTAGCAATAACAGCCCTTTCTCTGCAAACCCAAGTTGATTTCTCCAGCACAATAAGCATGCCCATAAGTTAACAAGTATTAATGCAATGTGAAATACCCTCAACATATTCCTATTTTCTTCTAGCCCATGCAGTTCTTACCTGTCCTCAGGTGGCTGGGTAGATTCCCCTGACCCATCAGCCCTGCCCTGAACTTCTGCCACAACTGGTGGGGCATCCCCAGGAGTGGAGTTGCCTGCTGTGGGCTGTTCAGAACTGCCAGTTGCTGAGGGGTCACCCACAGCCTCCTCTAGTGTACAGGAAGCCAGGCTGCTAGTGTCCATGGGAGAGCCTTCCAGTTGACTACTGACAGCAGTTAGTGCATCAGAATCTTCAGCTCTCTCTGGGGAAAGAGAGGCTAGGAGGAAGCCACAGAGAGAGGTTAGAACTCTGCTTGGAATCAGGGCAACATGACAGACAAGGTCTTTGATAGGGTTGCTTCCTTCAGGGCAGCCAGCTCAGCCTTCTCGCTCCTCTACCTTCACTACACTGCTGGTCAGCTGTTTCTGCTCTATTTCATCTGCTTTTCAAGACTCAACACAAGCTTTTTCTTTAATTTCTTGAAATTTACTGTTCCAGGCATTCCTATGAAACATTTTCCCTAGGGAAGCTAGGTAAGGAATCCTGTCACTCTCAAAGATTTCCTTCACGCATCATTTATACATACATGTCATGGGTTCTGGTTATCTAAACAAACAAGGTTCTCGGAAGGGGAAACAAAACCTAACACCTTAAAGCCTTTCCAGCACACATCACAGGCAGCTATGGAGCACAGAGAGTAAGCAGTTTTCAATTTACCATGTTGGAATACTGTGCTGAGAATTTTGAAGGTCCATTTCAAACCAGTGGGAAAAAGTGCCTTGAGATAAAGAACATCTCTCAGGAGAATGGGGGAATTGCATATGTGGTGTCACATGCTTCCTGTCTGTTGAAGTGAGATAGATTTGGATTTGAATCCCAGCTTACTCACTGAGTGCCCTTGGGCTAATTACTTCCCTTCTGTGTTTCAGTTTATTCATGGAGATGCCACCAAGTACTTTGGACAGTTTGTTTTCAAAGTTAAATACTAAACCTGGCATGATAGACCAGGAACAGAGTAATTCCCTCCAAAAAAGCAGCTGGTATCCTTACCAGAATTGCAGATGTATAACCACAATCACTTGAAGACACAGAGAAGAAACCTCAACTTCACCCAACAAAGCTATGTTACTATTTGAGGACTATTGATTTTTCTCAAAGAGAGCATAGAAAAGCTACAAAATCATCTATTCTTCTCCTGATTTCCATCTATCCCTACCAAAAGCTGACATTCTACTCACTTATAGTGGGAGCTGGGGATAGCTCCATCTGAGTTGTTTCTGCTTCTCCACTTGACCTTGTGGGTCCCAATTCATCTGGCTCTACAGGCATCAATAGCTGTGTAGAGTTTCCTCCCTCTCCAGCAGGTGACTGCAGCTCTTGAGGAACCTCTCCTAAGGCTGGTGGGGGTGGGAGTGTTGGTTGCTGCTGTGAAGGTTGCAGAGTGCCAAGGGTCTCCTTGGACTCAGACGTAGCTGCATCAGCTGAAGATGGGGTTGTTGGGTAGCTGTCAGGCATAGGAGTCCCATCTTTCTCAGAAAGAACAATAATGGAGGTTAAGGCGAAAATCAGCCAATGGCAAAGGGATCCATCCTAATCAGCACATATAGCTTGATAATTATCCCACCTGGACAGTGACATAGGACCCCTTCTCATAACCAACCACTCCAAGAAACAGCTCATGACTGATTTGGCATACCCTGGGGATGAGGGCTAAAGCATGGTGCTATCACTGAACCAAGAACTAGATATCTAATTCTGTGTATCATAAGAATAAAATCTTTTCTGTGCCCAAGGTGGAAGGGGAAGATTTCAGGCCACAGATATTCCCTTCTTATTTTTGTTCTATTACTGAACAAATGATATCAACTTAACAATTGAAGAAGAGCAACATGTTTGAATTTATACCCATTAGATTATAATCAATTAAAGCTCGAATCAATGAAAGATAAGCCACTTTATACTGATATGTCTCACCCTAAATAACATCTGTCCCCTTCCATTCCTTGATTATCCAAGCAACATCAAAAACTTTAAATGGTGACAACACTGCCAATATTTAGTGTGAATATGCCACACATCAGGGAAAGTAGTAAGTTGTATAGTTATCTTCTTATTGGGGCCTCAAATCCCTACCCCACAACAATACAACTTACTACCTCACCCTGGCATGAGCAGAATCCTCTCAGCAAGGGCAGTAGGCAAAAGCCATTTTACCTCATGGCATACCATTTTGGATACCTTTCGCTAGATTAAGGGCACCAGGACACCTATCCTCCTTCACCGCTTTAAAAAAATTGTGGAAGCTTTGGTATAATCATTACCCAACTCAAATGCCAAAAGAAACAGAAAGGTTAGGGAAGTAGACGAAGTTCTGAGAAAATAGTAGGGAGGAGATATGATACCACATGAACCAGTTATTAGAATCACAAAATGGGAACTAACCACTGTGAAGATCAGAAGAAACAGAAAATATATAGTCATACAATTTAGCCTACAAAACTACCTTCCCCAAAAGCAAATGTCCAAGACAATGTTCTTAGACTTTTAGATTCTGCAGACCAAATGAATTTAGATTAAAAAACAAACAACAACACAGAGAGTAAAGAAGGGGTTATATCAACTTTTAGTTTAGTCAATAAGAAAAAAATCATTTCATTAATGATTTAATAAGAATATTTTGATACCAAAGAACTAGGAAGGACATAACAAAAACAAACAAAGAACCAAAAATAAAAATAAAAACAACAACAACAAAAATCTACAGCCCTTTGAATGGAAGTAAATTCAGCTTTACGAAAAACACGTTAAACAGTTTAAACTTTGTTCATTTCCACTGAGGACTGACATTTTAGAACCAGTACCATCAGAATAGGAACCTGAACAGAGCCAGTCGAAGGGGAAGTGTACCACCGTGGGAAAGACAGTAGACTGTATAGTTATCTCCAAGATGGGGTATGACCCTAAAACTATACAATCTACTACCTCATCCCACAGAGCACTAGTGTCCATCTTCAGCCCAGGTGGGCCAGCTATTTGGAAGGATCATGAGAAAAAACCCACTAATTAGCAAGAAGGATGAAAAGGGAGGGAGAGTTACCTGAGAGGTTCTGTTCAGTGGAGTCATTTGTCTTAGATGCAGTACACTGCAAAGAGAGGGGACAGATCAGTGTGGCACTCTTCCAAGGATACAAGATAAAGATCAACCTTCATCTAGACCTAGGCCAGCTAGGAGTTGTGACCTAATGGAAAACACTTTGACTATGTGATCAAAGATGATCATTTCATTAAGCAAATATACATCCAATTTCTCCAAATATATTCATATTAAAGAATGGGTTGGTGAAGGGCTGGGAATGAAGCTCAGTGGAAGAGCATGTGCTTAGCAACAAGGCCTGGGTTTGATCCCTAGCATCAGAGAGAAGAATGGGTTGGGGGTAAAAGGGAAACTTGCTTAGAGGCGAGGGTGACAGTGATACTGAATAATGATAATAAAAAACTCCATCAGGGCTGGGGATATTCATGAGACTAGCAAGAAACTGTTTCATCTAAGCCCCCTTCCCTGGGTTTATTTTGCCTACTCTAGCTTTTTTTTTTTTTTTCTTTCATTTTTACAGTACTGAGGATAAAATCTACAGGCTGGTTTACACATGCTAGAGACAAGTGCTGTACTGCTGAACTACATCCCTAGCACCACTCCAGCTTTTTTAGTCATATGCTATGTTTGGTTATTTTCCACTCTTTTTCATGTATTTGAAACAATATTACTATTTATTAGGCACAAAGTTCTATATAAAGATATTTGTTACACCAAGCTTTATATTAACACCTTTTTTGTAGGGTTGGGAGATCAAACTCAGGGCCTTGCACATGTTAGGCAGGTGCTCTGCCACTGAACTATACCCTCAAGCTCTCAATGCCCTTATTTTTAATCTACCTAATACCTCAACTTCTGAGTGGAGTATACTATAGTCTTTTGGTTAAAGTTTTTAAATTCATTTTTGTGTTTCTATTAGTTTTTACTCTGGTATTTTTAAAGTTATACTAAGGTCCCAGAAGTTTCAGAAAAAAAGGTAAGTAGTATCTTTTTAAAACTAAAATCACAATTAGATATAAGTTTCAGCCCTCGAAAATGACATGTGGTGACAGAGTTCAAGATTTAAACATTTTCTCTGATCTGACACTGAAGCTAAGCTTATTCAAATGATGGAATGGGGTCATCCTGGTAAGGTTCCCCACACTGGCAGACCACTGAGAAATGAAAATCCGAAGAGTATGGGCTAGTCAGGGTCTCCTCTTCCTTGTGTGTGTGTATGTAGTTTTTGGGGGTACCAGGGATTGAACCCAGGACACTTAACCACTGAGCCACAATCCCCAGCACTTTTTATTTATTTTTTAAATTTTGAGACAGGGTTTTCACTAAGTTTCTGAAGCAGGCTTTGAATTTGCAATACTCCTGTCTCAGCCCCGAGTTGCTGGGAATTACAGGCATGTGCCCCTGGGCCCAATTTCTCCTTGTCTTGCTGCAGTCTTTGGAGACAGATTATGAGGAGTGAAGAGCCATTCTGATTCTGGGTCCAGCTTTCTCCAGTGAGAAACTGAAGAAATAATATTCCCTCTGGGTTTCAATTCTTTCCCCTAAAAACCAGGGGAAATTTGGAAAAGTGATTCCCAGGTTCAGTGTGAATACGGTAGGATTCTTTAGTGACTATGTACCACGTGTGTGCCAAAATCATAGGAAAGTTAAGGCAGATCTGGCCAAAGATGGACTCTCCTGGCCCTTGGGAATTACCTGTGCATTCTGATCCCTGTTCTCCTTATCTTCTTTGCCTTTGTCATTTATCTTTGTTTCTTCCTCAGCCAGTTGTTTCCTGCGTTTCTCCCGCCTCTCTTCTAGCTCCTCATCTCTCAGGAATTCCAGGTGATTGACAATAGGCACTTTAACCACTACATCAAAGAGGCATAGATCAGAGGCTGCTCTGTGGGTTGGGTGGGTGGGTTGGGGAGGAAGCCAAAAGGCAGGGCTTATGGCCACACATGTCCTAGATCTGGAAAGCGCACTACTGCCCTGATAATCAAGCTGCCACACACCTGAAACACAGTCGTGCATGCTCTCAGCATCGAGAACTTTGCACTCCTCTGTCCAGCGGGTCAGGGCTGTAGGAATGCTGGAGAGTGTTCCTGTAGGGGAATAAAAAGAAGTAAGATTTTTTGGCCTTCTTAAGTGGTAAATGATCCAAAAAATTGCAGTACTTTCCTAACAGGGTCCAAAAAGCAATAAAGATTTTGTTGCCCTTAGTTAAGTCACTGAGTGACATAGCTAATTAAAATGTGGTATATCTAGGGTAGACACTGTTTTGATTTCCTTAGCAAGAAAAGAGAAACTGACAAACTCAACCTGCTCCTTTTACCATAAAACTTGCCTGCTTGGCTGGTAGCTGTGCTCTGGTCATGGAAAAAGTCATCCAGCAGTTCGTCGTCAGACCGGGCAATGATGTGAACATCATCATTGCCTACCAGGAGACGGGCCCGGCCCCGGCTTTGTAGGGGAAGGCTACTGCTCAGTTGAAGAATGTCAGCAGCAGCTGAGGGACCAAGCAACCTATAGGAGTGATAGTGGGGTACCATTGTCACTGTTAAGTCCGTAACAACTTGTTACTATGAGAATCTCCATCCATATCCTCTACTAAAATTATAATTATGAACACATACATTGCAGGTAAGCCTTACTTGCTCTTCTGATCACTGTATCAGAAGAGCTTTATTTGGGTTGAGGTTGTATATTATTTTATAGTTCCACTCATGGAGTGAGCTTCCATGTGCCAAGCACTGTGTTAAAATGCCTCTGTTGTACATCTTTTATAGTTTGTACATTGACCTTTACAACACTTATATACCTTTTCTTCATCCTTTAAAATTGTTTCTTGCACTAAACTAGAAGGCAGGGAGCTTGTCCTAACTACATTTAAACTGTTCAGTGCTTTGCAGATGAGATGCTTAATTGCTGAATGTGTGCAGGGCACCTGTTATACAGTTTGGTACTCCCCCAAAGGCTGCACAACCTATAAAAAAAATAGGATACAACCCATAGTTGTGTGATTACAACATTAAATGAAGGACTATTCCCGTCCCTGTCAAAAATAATGTTGAAGGTCAGTTAAGATTCTTACAAGAGCTCCGGTGAATGCAACAGATTTTCTTTCAACTCACCTCTGGAGTATAAGGGGAGGGTTGGGTTGGCGATTCCCAGGGTAGTGAACATGAATGGTGTGGCCTGTATTGGCTGTCAGCTGCCTTAGGGTCCTCTGACTGCGTCCAATGCCCTGGGTGAGTCGAGTGGTGGAGGATCCACTGCCCAGCGTAAGGGAACTGTGATCTGCATGGCGTACCATCAGTGGGTGGGTGGTAGGAATATTTCCTGGGGATGGGGGGATGTCTGCTGCAAGGATAATATACAAAGGGATCAGTGCCAAAAAGAAATTTCTTCCACAGTTGTTTATGCAGAACCATGTCTCCTGGGCCTTACTTCCTCACACGGAAACCTGAGCTTTGTCCTTTCTCCCTCATTCCCACACCACCTAATCTACAATCACTGACACTACCATAGCTTATACCATCACCTCTCATCTAGATACTGCAACAGCCTCCTAGATAGTTAACTTCTCCCAATTCACTCTCCACATTACAGCCACAGTAATACTTCTAGGCCCCTCAGACACATGCTGATCCCTCCATCTTGACGACTCCTCTCTCTCACCTGCTTTTTTATTCCCGGCCTAAGATGTCACTTCCTCTGTGAAGTCTCACTTCAATAGAAAGGGTTAGCCCTGAAACTCTGCTTTCTTACCATGCTACAATGTAATGCCTGCTTACTTATAATCCCAAACAGATCATAAACTCCTATGAGAGTCAAGGACTGCTTTCGTCTTTACTGCTTTATCCCTCATACCCACGACACAGTAGGCACAACTCCAAATACCTGTCCAATTGGCTGAATGGACAGAGGCTCAACTATAAGGAAGACTGATGAAAATCACAAAAATTCAAAGAGAATCACAGATGACATCTTGAATATTATCTAATCCAATGCATTTTTTAATTCCTTTTCATACATTTCATTTACAGGTGATAAACTGAGGCTCAAAGAGGTAAGAGATTACTTGGCCAAGACAACAGACCAGATCAGTCCAGTGTTTTCTGCTATATTATGTTTGTGATTTGTGGTCAAGACCTGTCCTATCAAGAGAAGTTGAGTCTAAGAACTTGACTCTAACTTGATGCTAAAAGGGAACTTTGACGTTGATGGGGCAGGAGGGAAGAGATTCATTCTCTCCCCTGAAAAGACGCATCCTTGATGAACAAAGAGAACATGTTTCAAATCCATTCCCCAATTCCAAGCTCAAAGGTTTCATCCAAACCCTCAAGATTCAATGTTAGAGAAAAAAAGATTATTGATTGCCCTGTGATTGTAGAGTGCACTCAGGTGCCTGATGCAGTTAGCCTTGGTCTTATTTTTTTAATCAAGCAAATCATCAAGTGGTCCAGGCTCCAAACTGGCTGCCTGTTTACTGAGGTGGAGCAAACAAAAGCAGCCTCTTGCTATTCTTTCTTGGGAGAATACACTATTGAGAGATGGATTCAGATATCCCTTGCCCCAGGAAGTCAGCAAAGGAAAAGAAGTACCGCTGGTATCAGATCAATAGCTGCTTTGGTTCACTGCTTGGCTTACCCTAGAGAAGGGTATAAGAATCAAGAGAGAAAACCCAGCTGAGCCCCTGTATCTTACTAGCACTGGAGAACATGTTGTCAAACTCAATGATGAGATCATCCTCCCGGTCAAAGCGCTCAAATCGGACCAAGGGAGAAGCGTTCATATCAGGGTAATCCTCATCCAATTCCATCTCAGAGCCATCGTCGTCATCGTCTTCATCTCCTTCTTCACCTTCATCATCCTCCTTAAGGGAAAATAGGAGATGGAGAATTGCTGGAGGTAAGGGTTTTCTGAAGCCTGGTGTCATTGGCCACACGTGCACATGAGGGAGGGAGGCGCTGAGTCTATTTAGCAACCCAGACTGTTGGTTTTCCGCAGTTCTGTGTTCCCATGGAAGAGGTCATCTGAACCAACCCAAACACAGTCCCCCCTCACCTGATCATCTTCCTCATCTTCCTCCTCCTCCTCCTCTTCATCCTGACTATCATCCTCATCCTCGTTACTGCCACTGCTGTCCTCTTCCTGAGTGTGCTCCTCCTCATCCTCAGGGTCCAGGATATTCATGGAATCTAAAACAAAGGGAGCACATTGGAGGACTACACTGAATAACTAGAAAACAGGCTACTGTGCAGACCGGCAGACTGAGTGGGAAGGCGATGGGGTATCTGACTCTAGGAGAGGAAGAATCAGATCTGGGGTGATGTACAGACTTAGTGAGCCATCCCCGATTTCCTGAGAGTGCCAATCAATGCATCAACACGTTGAGCAGGGTGGCTGAACTGTGGAGGCTGGCACCGGGATGGTGCTTGAGGAGCCACGGTCTAGGACTTGGCCAAGTCTGCTGGTGCCCCTTTCCTTTCCAGCCCTACTTTGCTACTGACTGTATCCTGTTGGTAAGAGGGAATCTGGAGCGATGATGGCAGGTGGGTGAGAAGAAAGCGAACCAAGTAAGAATTGACAAATTTTGGGCAAGCAGTAGTAACATGTTATTTGAAAAACTGGCTGAGATAAAGTGGATGGTGTATGTCAGCGCATGCAGACAGATGCTTCCTTATTCTGCACATGTGGGCAGCTGCCTCCAGGAAAACCCTAGTGTAGTGTCTGCCAGACGTGCAGGGCAAGAAGGGAGGCCTTTCTGGCCTCGGCACTCTCACCTTCTCGGTTGGCCTGCAAGGTGGAAGCTTGGCTGAGGTTGGAAGGAGCTTCATCCATCAGCACGTCCTCTTGTGATTCATCCTCTCCACTTCTGCTCACTGAAGGTTACAGAGCAGAGCCTTCACTGAACAACAGAGGACTTCCCTTTCCAGATTGGGTGCGCCTAAGTAGCTATGTAATCCTAGCAGATATCCACTTTTTTTTGGATGAGGGAGAAGACCTGGATTCTGTCAACTAGCTAGGTGAGCTTGGCCAGTCACTTTACCTGTCCGAGTCTCAGTTTCCTCATCTGTAAAATGGGATGATCACATCTGTCTTGCCAATCCCACTAATTGTGAAACCACAGAGGACACTGGGTGTGAAAAACCTTTGTAAAATTTCAGAATACATGTCTATTTCCATTTTTTCTTTGGTTTCCTTGATCAGTAAATAAAGACAACGCATACACCCTCAAAGCCAGGTGAAAGTAGGGTATCTTTGCTACTTTCCCTCTGAGATTTAAAAAGGGCCACCCTTAGGGAATGATCACTCTTTTTTTTTTAACACTACTGAGACCCAGAGGCAAAAAGCCCCTGGACTTCTCTGAAGAACTGAAAGGAAAGCACTTTCTCACCCTACAGCCTCCTCTAGGCCTCCATGAATATAACACTCTTTTGATGTGCCTCAGGTTATCATCTATACTGATGGTTACCCCCATCACCTCCCCCACACAGGCAATGCTTCAGACCTGCCACAGGCCTGTAGATGGCTTGTGAATTTCTCATCTGTAAGACCATCAACATCAAGACAAGCAGCAATCTAGGCTGGCTATGAGCCCTTAGGCAGAGCTGAGCAAGCAGATGATGAGAAAAAGGGTCCTCCCAAGAGAGACTGAGGCAAAGGAAGAGGCTATACTCAGTTCTGGGGCTCTCACCTATAATTGTACTGTTCCCAGATCCGCCATCCCTCTCAAGCAACTCATCTATCAGGTCCTCCAGCTCATTCTCAACCTGGAGAGAAATAGAACATACATATGGATACACACAAGTCTATCATTGTGCTAGCACGGAAACCCTAATAAAAGCCAGCAAGGGAGCATACATTTCTAGGACATTATGTGACGGAGGAGGTTACATAAAAAAACCACACACTTGGTG
>PVKS010049641.1:0-12304 GCA_004027875.1 Aplodontia rufa
TTCATTATAACTTAGTACCCATCTATCAACCTTTCCCATTCCTCCTTTCCTCCTGCTCTCCCTTACTTCTGGTAACCACTTTTATACTCTCAACAAGATCAACATTTTTATACCTACATAATGAGTGAGATCATGTGCTTCTTGTCTTTCTGTACCTGGTTTATTTCACTTAACATAATGGCCTCCAGCTCTATCCATATTGATGTGATAGGATTTCATCCTTGCATGGCTGAATAGTATTTCTTTGTATATATGTACCATATTTTCTTTATCTATTCATCAATTAGTGAACACTGATGTTGTTTCCATTTCTTGGCTACTGTGAATACTGCTGCAGTCAACATGAGAGTGCATGTGTCTCTTTGACATACTGATTTCATTTCCTTTGGATATATAACCATCAGTGGGATTGTTGGATCATATGGTAGTTCTATTTTGAATTTTTTGAGGAAAAAATTTGATGATGTTAATCAATGGATTATATTATAATGATCATACTAATGTACATTCCTATCAACAGTGTGCAAGAGTTCCCTTTTCTCTGCATCTTCACTAGAACTTGTTATCTTTTGTCTTTTTTGGTAATAGCCATTCTTACTGTGGTGAGATATCTCTTTGTGATCATAATTTGTATTTCCATGATCACCAATTGAATATTTTTCATATAGCTGTTGGCCATATTCATGAGCTCTTTTGAGAAATGTCTATATCTATTGCTCACTTTTCATCAGGTTATTTGGTTTTTTGTTTTTTTTAGTTTCTTATATATTATAGATATTAAGTCATTTTCAGATGCATAGTTTGCAAATATTTTTCCCATTTCGATATTGCATTTTTGTGCATTTTTTATTTGCATACCATAGTTGTACATATTGATTGGGTTTGTTGTTACATATCCATACATGATCTTTCCCATTTTGTCTGTTACCTTTTCACTCTGTAGTTACTTTTGCTGTACAGAAAATTTTCAGTTTGATGTAATTCTGTTGTCCATTTTTGCTTTTGTTTCCTGTGCTTTTGAGATTTTTGCCCCCCAAAAATCTTTGCCCATCCAATTATCCTGAAATATTTGCCCTATTTTTTCTAATGGTTTTACATCTTACAATTAAGTCTTTAGTTCATTTTGAGTTAATTTTTGTAACTGGTGAGAGATAGGAGAGTAGTTTCATCCTTCTGCATGTGGATCTCCATTTTTCTGAGCACCATTTATTAAAGAGATTGTCCTTTCTTCAATGCTTATTCTTACCACTTCTGCTGAAGATCAGTTGGCTATAGACCACACATTTACTTCTGGGGTGTCCATTCTGTTGTGTTGGTCTATGTTCCTGCTTTTATGTCAGTATTGTGCTGTTTTCATTAGGATATGAAGCTTTTGACAGTTTAAGTGAAATAGAATCACTTTATATAAGTGAAGTTTTGTTTGACAGAAAGATATTTTATACTGTAAAATTTTGAATATTGCTGATTGTTAGAAGTCCTTTCTTATATTGAGCCAAAATCTGTCTCTAATTTGTACTCACTCATCATAGTACTGCCTTCCATGGCCACATATAAAGTGAATAATCTGTCTTTGAGTAGTCATTCTGAAAAGCCTTGGATTCTTGAGTTTCTCTTTCCCCATAGCATCTTCTCTTCTTTGTCCTCAATATCCTAATTGCATGTGTTTGTACCTTATATGACATAGTTCTTTTGCTTTATTATACTGGGCTCTTGGGTTGTATGCATTTCAGATTGTCTGTATCTCTCCTAAGATGGAATATAATAACCACCATAGTTCCTTAGCAGTAGTCAGTGAATGGGACAGTACCTGGATGATTTCCAGCTTCCTCTGAGCCAGACCTTCTGCTACCACCAGAGTAAGCTGAAATTAAGTTAGCTTTTAGCAGTCACATTTAGCCTTCCTTCATAATTGCTTGTTTTCTGGTTATTCATCTGTTGATCTTTCAAGTGCCCACTTTGTGCTTAGTATATCCATAAAAGTATAGGTCAGCTTCCAATTTACAACAATTTCTAAACAAGGGGAATCAAGTATAAAAATAAGATGATTTGTTTTAAACATTAAGCTCCCCTGCATTGTAAAACCTGTCCCCCAATAAAAGCCCTTTATAGACTTATCCTCAGAAATACCTGTAGTTATGTTTTAAGTGAATGCAAGGCATTTCTTGGACCTGAAAGTGGCAAAGCCTCTTTCTTCATTACCATCTACCCAAAACAAATTAGTAAAATATTCTGAATCTGTTGATAATCTGACATAGAATTTCATGGCACACTTCACTAGAAGGGAAAAGCTAGCACACTCATTTTAGTAAGTGTATTATATAGGAAGGTAAATTTTCATCTTGATATAATTGATATAGTACATTATACAAATGTACCCAATTACACGATAATGATATGCAGTATGGTGTGCATTAATAACAAACCAGGGCGAAAGATTGCAGGAGAAATGTAGCATCAGTAAAATGATGATGTTAGGATACAGTTTTTTTTAAAGAGAGAGAGAGAGTGAGAGAGGAATAACCAACTTTATTTTTTCATCTGGTCTTTGCTTCTTGGACACTTAATTGCATATGTGGTGCTGGAGTTTGAACCCAGGTCCTCCCACATGTCAGACAAGCGCTCCAACTGCTGAGCTCCAGCCCCAGCTTATAGCTTTTGCAAGAGCAGGAAGTATGCTGTAACAAACACATGAAAAATGTGTTGCTTGTCACTTATAGTTGCATTTCCAGGCTTGCTCAACCCAGGGGAGGTGGTAATAAGAAAGGGACAAAATTTAGACTCCAGGCAACTAGGAGACTAGATAAAAGATCCTCCTTCCTTGTTTCCTCTACTCCTTAGTATTCCTGAGTATATGACCAGGTAAAGGACGTGCCCTTAAACTTAACCTTCAGATTAGATGAGGACCAGTTTTAGAAATACATAATGGAAAGGACTAATCTAGACTCTGGGTAGGTAAGATGTGGTCCTGGGGTCATCTTTACCTTACCCTGCTGAATCCCTGCACTTTATGTCACTTCCAGGAACACTTTTATTCTGACCATGGCAGCTACAGAGTGCAAGTATTTCCCCTTATATTTAATAGATCTGGAAACAGGGAGGATGGATGGGGGCAGGGCAGAGAAACTGGAAAAGAATATTTTTTTAAAAAAAGCGATGCAGAAGAAAACCCCCATTCTGACCTAAGATCAAAGTAGATTCTCTGGCTCTCATTTTAGAGATTCATAGAGCTTTATTCACTTCAGCATGCAATTTCCCGGAAGACACTCTGTTAATCTTAGAGGATCCCAGAAATGAGTGATATATCACACGAGAACCAAATCATAGATGGTGAAAACAAAGGGCAGAGCATTCCAAGTAGTATAGAAGACAGAGTATTGTGTTTCAGCGGAAGCCTTCACTTAATTTGGGGACTTGAGGTGAACTACTGAAGAGATAGTCTTTGAGTAGAATTTTAAAATATAAGTTGTATTTCCACAGGTAAAAATGACCAGGAAAAAAAATCATGCTAAGCTATTCCTTCAGAGGGAAGTCTCAAATGGTATTATATTACACAGAATTCCTTGGGTGCTGAACTGAACACAGAGGGCTAAATAGTAAAGGCGTCTCCATATCCTTGATCTGGGATCTCAGCGCTGTGAATATAACTCAGTAGCCTCAGAACAGTGAAGTGGCCCTTGCTTCCTTGACATGTCATGTACAGTATTGGCAGCCACAACCAAGTTAGCAAATTTAAATCTGAAACCTATAGAGAGCTGGCTCATTTTCCTCCCCTTAAAGGTAGCTGACAGTTAACTTGAAGCATCTGGGAAAATGACTATATAAAATATCAGTTTAAGACAGAACATCTTTACAACCCATAGGTACTAATTTTGGGGTAGAAAACCTCAGTAGACTAGAAAAAATGGAATATTACATATTTAAGCATATATTTAATCCTCCCTTTCCTTTTTTTTTTTAAAGCAAGGAATTCAGCCACTTCCTGACAAGTGTCAGCTGCAGTTACCTTACACATCTTACACAGTTGAGATGGACATTGTTCACGCCTGTTGTTCCGAATGTCCAGCTTATAATGTGAGGCCACAGGCAGGCTTGACTTAAGCAACTTGACAGCATATTGAGTAATAAAGGTAAGGCATGGCTAGGTAGCTTTCAGAGAGCCAGTGATAGAGATCTTCAGATGCAAGAGGCTTTTGTTTAGAGCATGCCAATTGGAAGGATGATCATGCCTGTCAAAAAGGAAACATATTTAGCCGAGCAGTTGTACTTGGGTATCTGGGAATATTTTACCGGAATGACTCTTCTCAATAAATTCTTTTTAGGCTTGTTCTTTATTGAGAGCTGTGATGTGTGGATCCTTTCCTCTCTGGATAGCACAAGCTCTTGCTCTATGTATGGTGGATGTCAGCATAATGGTCCTTTTGCAGTGGTGACAGTTTGAAGAAATGTTTTTCAAATTTGTTGCTTCTGACAGATGTAGATGATTTCCCAAAGAGAGTTATGGATCACCAAGAAAATGGGTTCTGACAGTGCCCTAGAGGTAGGCAGTGTAATGGACCTAACCCTGGGAGTGCTGCATGGGGCATATGTGCAGAGCTGCATAGAGAGGGGCAGCCTCCGAATGTCCTTCTGTTTGTGCCAGTGCTTCCTCCTTCTCAACTGGAAACAATACGGTGCACGCTCAGCACCCTCAATACAGAGGTTTATCCTTGGGAATAGTTTCAGCTCCATTAGAGGCAACATTAAGTATTTGAAGCCAGTAAGCAGGAATTTGTTTACTGGCATAAGTGGGTTTTAGAGAAAACTGAAAGAACCTGCAGAAGGTCCAAGTTGGACTTCAGTTATGTCATTTTAATAATTAAAAATGAAACTTAAAAATTATTATTAACCATCATATATATTACTGTTAGCCGATTTCAGCCATTAAAAAACAGATTCTAATAAAATTAATTTTTTGGAGGTATGAATGTTCCTATCCCAAATGAGTTAATAAAAATATAAAATGCTAAGTACAATTTGGTGTGGTCCTTTCCACAAAACTGACAGTCAATTCATCTATCTTGGATATCCTCTGACTTATTCATATCCCTGAGTCCTGCACAGGGGCCCATGAGAAGCTTTAATATTCTTATGGGAAGAATTCTGCTCAACTTCACCACCAGTGGCCTAGCACAGTATTAAACAGCTACCCTGAGAGCCCTCCATTCAGGGTGGATTATCTCTCAGGGACACCTATTGAAAAACAATTATTTATGAGTATAATGTAGTATGTTGGATATGTAAGCTAGGTAAGGCTCTCCGTATATATGTTGTTATTTTTTTCCAACAATTTTGTGCACTATGTGTCATAAAACCGACTCTGAGAAAGGAGAGTAACTTGTCGAAACAGTAAGTGGTGGAACGGCTTTCAATCCTTGACACCCTTATCCTCAAACTCTGCCACTTTTCACTGCACCACACTGATAAGGACTTTCAGAATGGTTAGCCCCAGGGTCAGTCACCAGGAAGTAGGCCATAGGACATCTAAAGTTTTAAAGCAACTAGGTGAGTTATCCTGGGAAGCTGGACAATAGAAAGTAAGTCTCCTGAAGAGCTAGAAACAGTTTGTGCTCCTGTGCACCTGCCCATTGCCTGTGGTCATATTTGCTGTGCTTATGCCTGGCATATAACCTCATATGGAGTAAGAGCTTATGATTGGATAACGGCATCCAGGTACATCTCAGAGAAGGGAGGACCAGGGGGAGGAATCTGGACAGGTGAACAAAGAGGCCAGGGAGGAACTAACTGGACTTGAAGATGAGTTTACTATTTTTGTGTTTGCCTTATTGTGAGCTAACCAGTCCCTGAGAAATACATGGAGAGACAGACATGTTGATAAGAAAGCCCAAGCTATCTAGCCATTGTATTTTGAGCTTAGGGAGATGTTGATTTCAATAATGGGTAGGTGGTTGGACTTAGTTTTGGTGTTTCATATTTCTGCTTTCTTGTGTATGCACATGCAGATATGCATTTATATATGTTCTTGCCCAAAATGAAAACAAAAAATTTGGAGAAAGATTTCAGAGGAGAGTGGAAATAGGGAACTCACTGATCTAAAGAATAAAAATCCCCAATGAGGTCTTTAAGCAAATGATAGCTGACAGGCCAGATCCCTTTTGTGACCTACTTTTGTATGAGGCTTCAAAAACTGAACTAAGAATGAGTATTTTTGCATTTTTCATGGTCAAAAAATCAAAAGAATATTTCATGGAATATGAAATTCAAATTTAGTGTCCATAAATAAAGTTTCATTGGAAACATCCATGCCCGTTCACTTATGGTGTTGTCTATGGCTGGTTTTATGTTACAAGGAGAGTTGTGTGTTTGCTTCAGAAACTTTTTTCCCACAGAGCCTAAAATATTTACCTTCTCATTCTTTTTTTTTTTTATTAGTTCAACATAGTCTTTTATATTGGAGGGAATTGTAGCTACATATTCATGCGTACATGGCTATTGACATAGTGAGATAGTAAGTTAAGGTTGATCCTAGATTAGGATCTACCCCCCTTCATCCATTCCCCAAACTCATGTCTCCTCTGTAATCCCACCATACTGTAGTTTGAAATGAACATATATATGTATAATACTTTTTGACATTTCTGAATTTCCCTGCCTGCTTCTATATAGCTAGGCTTCCAGGATCCTTCATACATATGGTTTCCCCAGCTTATGTGAAATTTCAACTATGGTGAGTTTATTACTAACTCAGCTGACTATCATCTGTCTTAGGTTTTATACTAGCTTCCACATATGAGGGAAAACATTTGGCCCTGAAGTCTCTGAGGTTGGGATATTTCACTCAGCATAATTTTCTTCCATTTCCATCCACCTAGCTGCAAAAGGCATGATATTCTTTCTAATAACAGAGTAGAACTCCATTACACATTACACACACACACACACACACACACACACACAAACACACACCATAGTTTTTGAATCCACTCATCCAGTGAGGGGCATCTGGGTTGATTCCATAGTTTAGCCATAGTTAATTGAGCTGCTATAAACATTGATGTAGCTGTGTCTCTGCAGTATGCCAATTCTAGCTCTTTTGGGAAAATACCTATGAGTGGCATAGCTGGGTCATAAGATGGTTCCAGCCCTAGTTTTTTGAGGAGTCTCCACACTGCTTTCCAGAGTGGCTGTACAAGCTTGCTTGCAGTCCCACCAGCAGTCTGATGGTGTTCCTTTCTTCACACAACCCCTCCAGCATCTGTTATTGTTCATATTTTTTCATTTTTGCCACTCTGACAGGAGTGAGGTGGAATCTCAGTAAAGTTTTGATTTGCATTTCTCTGATTGATAGTGATGTGGAACATTTTCTCATATTTATGGGCTTTCTGGACTTATTCTATTGAGAAGTTTCTATTTAGTTCCCTAGCCCATTTATTTATTGGATTATTTGTGTTTTTAGTGTTCAGTTTTTTGAGTTCTTTGTATATTCTGGTTATTAGCCCTCTATTGGAGACATAGCATGCAACGATTTTGTCCCATTCTGTAGGTCCTTTCTTGATACTCTTGACTAAATCTTTAGCTGAGCAGAAGCTTTTCAGTTCAATGGCATCCCACTCATTAATTCTTGGCTTTAATTCTTGAGCTATGGTACTCTTGTTGAGCAAGGAAGTACCTACACCAATGTCGTGGAGTGTTGATCCTATTTTTCTCTTATAGCAATTGTATAGTTGCTGGTTTGATTCCTAATTTTTTGATCCATTTCAATTTGATTTTTGTGCAGGGTGAGAGATAAGGATCTAGTTTCAGTTGTCTGTATATGGCTATCTAGTTTGTCCAGCACCATTTGTTGAACAAACTGCCTTTCTTCCACATTATATTTTTGCCCTCTTTGTCAAATATCAGATGGTAAACATTTGTGGATTTGTCTCAGTATCTTCTATTCTGTTGCATTGGTTTTCATGTCTGTTTTGATACCAATACTGTGCTGTTTTTGTTACTAAAGCCCTATAATATAATTTCAGGTCAGGTATTGTGATACCTCCTGTTTCCTCTTTCTTGCTTAGTAGTGCTTTGGCTATTCTGGGATTCTTATTGTTCCAAATGAATTTGAGAATTGCTTTTTCTATATCCATGAAGAATGTCATTGGTATCTTGATGAAGATTGCATTGAATCTGCATAGGGCTTTCAGCAGAATGGCCATTGTAATTATATTGATTCCGCCTAACTGAGAACATGGACTGTTTTCCCATCTTCTCAGATCTTCTTCTATTTCTTTTTCTAATGTTTGATAATTTTCATTGTGTAGGCCCTTTATATTCTTTGTTAGATTAATGTCCAAGTATTTTATTCTTTTTGTTACCTTCTCATTCTCTGCAGATAAAGTTTGTTAACCACTGCTCTAAGTGCCATTCTCTTTCAAGACTGGTGAGAAAACATTGTTTCCATTGTTTCAGGAGCTTTCAAGTAAAGGATATTGATTATATGTATAGATTCCTATTGATTTTTGTTGTTATTTTAATTTGTGTTGTGTAACGGGCCTGGAATAATTGTTGTACATTGTAAAGGTACGTACATTCTAAACAGCATCTGGAAAATCTCTCATGATTGATTCTGGTAAAAAAGCTTTAATTTTTCAATTGTCTCAGAGAGGGAGTGAAGAGGAAGTGTGGTATGGATCATAGCAGTTCTTGCTCCCATGTTATTGCAAAGTCTGCTATGAGGATTAATCAGATAAAGTATAGGCAGCATTTTGTGTTTCTTGAGGAAAGGCATTACAGTAAAAGAAGACATTATTAATAACACATCTTTAATTGCTCACTCACAAAATAATAGCTTTCTTTGAAAATAATTTAGATTTGATGATTAAGTGCATGTTTGTAATGCGGCCAAAGTAATAAGAGGTTAGGAACAAGGTAATTGAGGAATAAGAGAGAGACCATTGTGATTTCAAGATATGTAAATCTGTCTCTATTAAGAAACAGACAAATTTCTTCTTTTTTAAGATTTGATGCTATAAGAATAACTGTGATCATTGGTCAGAAATTACTTTGGGGTCCCTCTTTTAAAGGATTGGCCTCATACCACACAACCAGACCAACTCGTGGGCTGTCCGGGAATTAGAAGTATGAACATAAGTGATACAGAAATGGTCCTGGGATTTGCCCTCTGTCTTGTCAATATCTCTTATTCCCAGAGATGCTGCTGGTTTCCAGAACAGAAGCTGAGACAAGGGTTTGAGTGCAAGTAGTTTATTTAGGGAGTGTTCTTCAGAACCAGAAGTGAGAGAGCAGGCAGAATAGGAGAGCAAAGAGGAAAAGCTAGGAATGTGGGTATTCCTGAGCTGGGTAACACGTGGGCAAGTTGGGCTGCATCTGTTGGGAATCCATGAGGCACTGTATGGAATAAGTTTCAGATGGTCTTTGATAAGGGTGCTGAAATTAGTTAAGTTATTATATAATGAAAATAGCCATTGGCAGGTTTTGAGGTCATACCCTGCCAGGAATTCTGCCTATGAACTTGCATTTAATTTTGAAAGAACTCAAGAAAGGTATTTTTGTCACATTGTACAGACAGGAGACTAAGGATTTGAATATAAAATATGTAAAGTAACTTAGTAAGTGTTGGACCTAGGCTCCAGATCCAGGTTCATCTGACAGCAAAGCCTGTGCTGTGCTATGTAAGAATACCTGTTCCTCAGTTGGTGATTTCTGAATTTTAAAATTATTACTCATTTTTAATGTTGGGGGGTATGCGTTGGAAGTTTCTGGTGCTGTAACAGGTAACCCATCAGGTCTTAGTGGTTTAATCACAGCTTCTTTTCCTGCATGGGCCATATGGTTGCCAAGCTGGCTCTGTGATTCAACCACATCTTGGATAAGATGGTCATCTGGAGGTCTAGGCTAATGGTACATACAGCCTCTGCCTGGTGGTTCTGGCTCCAGGTTGAGGCAAGCAAGGCACCTTTGCATTACTTTCAGGATTGTGCAAAAGCCAATCTTAAATTTACCTGACTTTGGGAGTGAACACTTCATGTACCTCAATTGAAGCTCTGTCAACTGGAGCACTGTAACCTGACATGGCAGTGGTGCTGGGGATCAAACCCAGGTCCTCATGCATGCCAGGCAAGTGCTATACTGCTGAGCTATCTTTCCAGCCCTGAGTGGAGATACTTTTAAGTAGTGAGAAGGAGGCTGTAATGTCAAGAAGATGAAAAGCCTCATGCAGCTTGGTCATCTGCCTAGAATGTATGGGCAGGGGATGCAGATGGGCATATTGAAGGATGGAAAAAAGGTTTAGAACCAATGATAGAGGAAGATAGTTACCAAAGGGTGATAGAAGCATTTTGGAGCCCAGTAAGGACTCAGATGAAGTTGAACATCAGGGATTGTGGTGGAATATTTGGCATGGGCCATTTTTATAATTTGACACATCAGGATCAGGAATGAGGGAGACTAAATGTAAGATTGCGTCATCTTGGAATGATCTTGCCCTTCCTCCCTCATGGCAACTTGATTTGGAAGGAAATTAGAAGAGCTCGGTGCCTTGTGGTTTCCATGAAGGAGTAGAAAAACTTCCCTTGGTATAAGAGTATGGAAAAGATGGAAGAGGGAAAGGAAGTTAGGTACACCCAGGGAACACTTGAAAACAAAACTGTACTCCGCAAAACTGTGACCCAAGAGCTGCTGAGACTTACAAGTAATTGAAACAAAGCAGGAATTCACATTTGATTTTTGAGAAAGTTGAAGAAGAGGGAGCAAAGTGCTATACTGTGAGCACCTTTCGGACAGGGCTAGGGGCCCCTCTGTTTTGGTATCCCCACTATTAGCATGTTACCAGGCACAGAGTGGATGCTTACTAATTCTTGCAAATTAAATTGAATATTATCTGGGAGGAAGGCAAAAGATACACTCAGGAAGCAATGATCAGGCTGTTGACAGGGTTGGTATGTTCAATGTCTTGTCTAAATAAGAGCAAGGGACCTAATTTTCTTTTGCCAAGCACCTCATCAAGGGTATTATCTTCTTCTATAATGACCAACTCCATAAATAAGGGGTAATTTCCCAAGTAGTAGCCAGCTACACCTCCTACTTCTTCAGGAAGGGGCATCAGCCATCCTAACACAAAGTTCTATCCTCCTGCTTGCCTGTGGGAATATATTATGAATGTATTTTAAGGTCATGGCTTTGCCTACACTCTTTTTAAAAAATTTTATTTATTTTTTCATTTTTTGGGAGGTTTTTTTTTTCCCCAACACTTAGTTGTGTATGTGGTTCTGGGGTTTGAACCCAGGTCCTGGCATATGCCAGACATGCGCTCTACCATTGAGCCACGCCTCCAGTCCCTTGACCAAAGGGTCATTCCCAGAGATTAAATATAATATGGAGAAAATGAAACAGAAATGAGAAACCAGCTAATTTGTATTAGAGATGGGTTATTCCATTTGTAGATAGCTGAATTTTGAAAGACAGCCTGAAAAGAAAGAAAACAAATCATCCAGCCAGTATGGCTGGATGTAGGCTTTTCCCCCCATTTGTTTTGCCAGTGTGGATGGTTGTTAATTATATATTTATGATAATAACTCATAGCTTACTTCTGAATGTCCTAAAGCATATTTCCTACGCATAATGAAGTCTGGACTGCATGGGGCCCTTTTGCTTCATTATTGTGCTATTTAATCTTATCCAAGATGTAGTTTAAGTTTGCAGATAAATTATAATGGGGTGAATTTAGCAAGATTCTGATGATAAAACTAAAATACTAGAGAGGCATTCCTAATTTTTGAGAGATTCTACAAAATATCTACCTTCACTGCATGCATACGATTAATGCATTTGATCATCAGAGAGAACCATTTAGGGGTTGAGTTATGAAAGCTTCATGGACCATAAATACCATCGCAGGCTTATATTTCCAGATTGGGAATCAAATGTTCTATATTTCACTTGTAAACCGAGGGAGCATTTTTTTTTGTTCTCCTATTTCAAAAATAGAAAATCTATATATTCAATTAGAAACTGGTATGTTGTGTACTCAGTGTTGGTCAGATAAAATGGACTGTTTATGACTTTTGGTTGCAGATTATCAGATGCTAAGAAAGTGGAGTGGAGAGAATCCTGCCTTATTGATGACTATAATCAAAAACTCTGGATTTGAAAAGTATCAGCATAATGGATGTGCTTCCAACTCAAAAAGTGTGGAGCGATTCACAGTGTTGGGAGGAAATGTGTGTGCCTTTTGGTTTGTTTGGTTTTGGTTTGGGATGCCCAGAGAAAAATTTGAGTTGTCATGATTTATAGATAAAAATAACTA
>PVKS010049642.1:0-11893 GCA_004027875.1 Aplodontia rufa
AGAGAGAGAGAGAAGCAATCTTTATTTAGTTTTTCATATGACTTTCATTCCTGGGACACTTAGCTGTGTATGTGGTGCTGGGGTTTGAACTCGCATACTCGCACATGCCAGGCAAGTGCTGTAACCACCGAGCCACCACTCCAGCCCCTGCTCATGTTAATTTTGAGATGCCTTTTGGAGTGTTTATGTCAAGTCAACAACCTCCATCCTAAATTCACCCACACTCTGCCTCCATCCTCAACCTCGTAGCAACATTCAGCACACCTGACTGTTCCCTTCTTAAAATCCTTTCCTTTCTTATTTTTGGTTCCAAGATGTCAAGATATGCCAAGATGCCACACTTGGCTTTGCACCTTCCCTCTTTCCCTTATTAGTTGGCTGTCTAGATCCATGGGTTCTGCAGCTGTGGATTAAAACACAGATTAAGTGTTCAGAAAAGGGGCTAGAGCAGTGACTCAGCAGTTATAGTGCTTGCCTGGCAAGTGTGAGGACTCAAAGTTCAGGCCCCAGTACCACGTTCACAATGAAGTGACAGAGCAACGGGGGCCACATGAGAGACTAAATAAAACCAATTCTCTCTCTCTCTCATCTCACTGTTCCTCTGTCTCTCTCTTTTTTTAAAGTATTCAGAAAATAAATCATGTCTGTACTAAATATAGACTTTTCCCCTTGTCATTACTACATAAACAAAACAGTATAACAACTATTTATGTATAATTAGAAAGTATTAGTTATCGTAAGTAATCAAGAGATGATTTAAAGTATGCAGGAGAATGCGTGTAGGTTATATGCCATTTTTTAAAAGGGCTTGACATCTGTAGATTTTATCATCTTTCGGGGATCCTAGAACCAATCCTCTACTGATATGAGGGGACGACTGTAATTGTGTCTTTGTTTTATTTGCAAGCTTCTCCCACTTTTCTAATGCAGCCTTTAAATATTAAGTTCTCTGGAGCTCAGGGTTGGACCCCCTCCCTGTCTTATTCTCAGTTCTCTAGATTTCATTCATTCTCTTTATTGTGGATCTTTTTCTTTGCTGATGGCTTCAATCTTCGTATTTTCAACCCAAGATTCCTTCTTACAGGCTTAGACAGATTGCTAAATTACTGTCTTGATCCTGATTTCTGTACCCGCCACCTTCCCCAGCTTGTTTGTATCAGTCTTTTCTATCTAAACTAACAGTGCCACTATTTAGCCAGATATTTAAGCTGAAAACCTAAAGCAATCCTGACTTTCCATCACGTATCATGCCAACATTATAAGCAGTTGTTTTTTTTTTCATTTCTGCCTAAAATACATCTGTGCTCTTCTCTCTAGTTCTACTCTGGAACCTTGTCCCTTGATACCTTTGTGACTGGCATTTATTTTGGAAATTGCCTTCTAACTGGTCTTCCTGCTTCTACTCTTGGTCCCTTTCCTCTTATTCTTCACAGGAAATGAAGAGTTAAACTTTACAAGTTTAAATCAGATTAGTGTCATTCCTGTGATTAAAATTCCACTGGTGCGTTCCCAGTGTACCCTGATAACCCTTCAGACCATGACTTGTAAGTGTCCCCATCTACATGCCCTTACTCTGCTCCTCCCACCCTAGCCTCACTCAGTCCCCCAGTGGCTCAGGCTGTTTCTCCCACTCTGAGTAGCTGTATTCTCTTGTTCAGTTCTGTTTCAAAGTCACCTCCTTAGAGAGGCCTGCCTGACTGCTGTGTCTGCATAGGACCCTACTTTCTGCTACAGTGGCCTTTTGTTTTTTTAAGGCTCCATAGCCTTTTTTTTTCCAGTTATAATTAATATTTGTTTACTTGCTTATTATCTCTCTCCCCACTGGAGTGTAACCTCTGCAAGGCTGCTTTATGCCCAGACACAGAGTAGGTACTCTAAATATTTGAGGAATGAATATATGCTATCAAGGAAAAATAACTGGATCTGGCCATAGTACATACTTGAATAAAATTTGACATCTAGGTCTATCAAGACTTTATCCTATTTCTATTCTGGTTTTTAAAAATCTGCCTAGAAGTTCTTGTCATTTGCTCGGCAACAGTGTAGGTCTGCCTGCAATTGACTGTGACCACAGTAGTGTAAGTTTTGTCCCCTTTGTACAGGTGCCTGGGGACAAACAGGTCCTTTTGCAGTTCTGGAACTAAACCAACAGAGGACCAACTAGGCTAGAAGTATATTTTCAAGGACTCCTGAAACCTGATTGTTAGCCTCCAGGTAATTAATGGTGGTGCTAAGTGATCAGTGGCAAGGAAGCATTAGCCAAAAACAGCCAGAGAAGACTGGGGGTTATTTTTTACTTCTCCATGGCACCTTAGAAACTTCTGGGTAAGAAGCATCTTTCAAGTGTATAACTTCTTGGCCCATTAATCAGTAACCTAGTAACCTGTGTGTGATATTATACACTCACACACACACACACACACACACACACACACACAGATACACACAGACAGGCATGCACTCCGATGGCAAGGACAAGTGAGTTTGAGTCGTGGCTCTACTATTCACTAGCTAAGTGTGATCTTGCAGCTTCTCTGAGACTTATTTTTGCTCACATATAAAATGAGGCTTCCAGACCTCTCTCTCATATGCAGTCAGTTGGAGCTGCTAATAACTGAATTACGGGCCTGCCTCCTCTCTGTGGATTAGCAATGACACATTTTAAATCTATAATGGTTTGTCCCAATCTTATTTTTGATGACCAATCAGTTAGCAATAAAACTTAGATATGCTCCAGTGCACCTGGTGATTCAGCAGTGCCCAGCTCCCCTGAGCTCAATGTTGCTCCGTGATCCCCATGACTTAGCTAAACAGCTGTTGTTGTTAGTCTATCCCCAGAAACAGCTAACGCTGTGAACTGTGCAAGGGACTGATCCAGAGAGACATTTGCTAGGGGTAGGGACTTTTGGGAGTCAAAACTGGCTCTGTCTGACAGCTGACACTGATGTTGGACTTGGACTGAATCAAACCAGAAAAAAGTGCTTTAATTTTCAAAATAGTAAGAGTCTCAAGATTCGAGGAAAAAATGATCCATAGGATACCAGATGCTTAGCATTTTTTTTTTAAAGAGAGAGGGACAGTGAGAGAGAGAGAGAAAGGGAGAAACAACTTTATTTAGTTTTTCACATTGCCTTAGTTGTTCTAACACTTAGTCGTGTACGTGGTGCTGGGGTTTGAACACAGGTCCTCACGCTTGCAGAGCAAACGCTGAAACCGCTGAGCCACCGCTCCAGCCCCGATGCTTAGCATTTTGATAAGACCAAATATCAAGTCTTTAAGGCAGAAACTCATTATTAGCATCCAATGGTTGCAAATAATTTTAAACCTATATTACAAACATAAAGATGCCAAAATTCTTTTTTATAACACTGACATTGGGACCCTCGACTTTTTAAAATTTCAAAATAAGGAAAGCTAGATTATTTTCTTAATAAGTATTAAGTGGAGAGAGTCCTTAGTGAGGGGTCTAGTTGAAGAGGAAGGTGCATCCTAAAAAGCCTGCTCTTGGCCACTTTCACCTTGGTAAGGGAGCTGCAGTACTTCCACTCTGCCACAGGGTAGCAGGCAATAGTTGCCTTCCATTCAATGGCTGGTGGGCAGGGTGAAGTGAACAAAACCAAACAGGAGCCTCACTTCCTTTCTATCTAGCCCCCTACCCCATCTCACTCTCTCCAATTGGAGGAAGGACTGGGGCCTACTCTTGACCCAGATATCTTGTTTTTAAGCTATCCCCATTCAGGGGGAACCAATGAGAATATCAGTTTTGCAGGCTATCTTTGAGTAGAATGGACCTCTAGTTTGGCCTATGTCCTTTGGAGTTGCCTTGAGTCCGTGCCTAATTTAAATCCTTAAAAAGGGCCCTGGATGATTTTCAGTTTTTGCACGGCTAATAAGAAATTCAAAAGAAAAGGTTTTTCTTTGTTTGATGGTGTTTATTATTTTTTTAATGGTGGGAGCAGGATAAGGAAGATGAAAATGATGAGTTATTTTTATGTGTGTTTTAAGAGCTCCAAGGTACCCAGGTTCTTAGTGGTCTTATAATACAGGAAGTGAAGGGAGATACTTTCAGAATCATCCCTGTGTTGGTGGCTGATGCTATAGGAATGGACGAGGTTGCCCTGGCTGTGTCAAGAAGAGCAGAGAACCTAAAATGAAGGCCCATAGAACTCAAAACCTGAATGCCAAGTAGACAAAGAAGAATTTACAAAGGAAGCTGACAGAGATTGTCCAGAAAGAAGAACAACCAGAAAGATAAAGCATACAGAAAACCAGGACAGAGTGTTCAAGAAGGAGCAATGGCCGCCATTGTCAAAGTCAGCAGCGAGGTCACATGAGCAAGGCCATTGGGTATAAAGTGTTCTCTAGGTGCAGCAACTAGTGGGAGCTTTGGCAGAGCCAGTTCTGTGGAGTAGTGGCCCAAACCACAGTGCAGTGGATTGAGAGCTAGTGGGTAAAGGGAAGGAGATGCAATGTAAACATGTGTTTCCAGAGCTTCGGGCCCTGTGGAAGGATAGGGGGGCAGGTGGTGTAGAGCTGAGGAAGGTTTTTATCAAGGTCATCGGTTGAGAGATTCAAACTGTTTAAGTGCTAATCGTCAAAAACCAGTGGACAGGCAGAGTTGAAGGTATGGGATGAAGACAGGCAGCTGGGGAGGAAGGGGATAAGACTGGAGCAAGTTGGAGCCTGGGTTTTAGGTCTTTCATCCATCTGGTGAAAAGGGAAGAGGCAGAGGTGTGCAGGACCTAGGAAAGCTGGGAGGTGCTGGCCTCAGGTGTTTACAGATGCTCCGTACTATCTCCAGCCACCTCTCCATTAAAACAAGAATATGAGAAGGAATGCAATAAATCTCCTAAGCCTCTTTTTCTCACAAGCTGAAAATTTGCAGGGTAGGCCAACTGGAGACCCAGGGAAGAGTTGATCGTCTTGAGTCCAAACAGTGTGGAGGTAGAATTTCTCGCTCCTCAGTAAACCTCAGTCTTCTCTGACTTATAAGGCCCCTGGTATAATGGAGGATAATCTGCTGTTCTCAAAATCTAGATTTAAATATTAATCATATATGAAAATACCTCCCCTGAAACATCTAGACTGGTGCTGGAATGAGTGAATAGGCACTTGGACAGGTTGACACATAGAATTAAGTAATGCGGTTGCCATCAGGCCATTATTTTCTATGATTATGATCCACATAAAGACAGTGCTGCCCTCTTGATGACCTCTTTATAGACCTTGGATCTCAAGTTGTCTTTATGCGCAGTCTCATACTTGCCCTTGACTCCCCCAGTCACATCCTCCAGACAAGCAAGAAAGGTAAGTAAGTGTTCTTTGCCACATGTTACCAATGTGGGAAAAGAAGGTCAGAGCAGTGACTTACCTAGGACACAGCTTGTCTTGGTCTGTTGGGGTTATAACAAAAATACAAAACAACAATACTCATTGAACAGCAAACACTCATTGCTCAAAATTCAGGAGGCTGGGGAGTCCAAGATTCAGGTGCTGTAGACTTGGTGACTGGCGAGGTCTGCTTCCTGGTTTGTAGATGGCTGTCTTCTTGTAGTGTCCTCATGTGGGAAAAGTGGCAGGAGAGCTCTCTGGGCCTTTGTTATTACCATCACCTTGAAAATTAGGTTTCCACATATAAATTTTGGAGGAAACACAAGCATTCAGTGCAGAACACAGCTCAGGTTTGTGTTTGAGTCCAGGGCCTCATCCACACCCTGGTGTTCTTGTCCCCTGTCCAGCATGGTCTGGTTGATCAGAGGTATAGATGCAGACAGGGTTCAACTTAGAACAGACGTGAAGTGGGTTTTTCTTTAAGGGTGCTCTTCACTCCTGAGCTCACTGTGGATTGTTCTGTGTGTTTGCTGCTTAGAGACTGCATCAGCATCTGTGAGGAATTGCTTGCCTTCCTCGCTAGACTGTAAGACCTGCAAGAACCATGTCACACCTGCTTTTTGTGTCTGCAGTGCCTTTACAGGGCCAGGGAGAAAATACATGCTCAATGAGTGTGTGTGTGTGTGTGTGTGTGTGCGCATGCATGTGGTGTGTGTGTGTGCATGTGGTATGTGTGTGTGTGTGCATGTGGTGTGCATGTGGTGTGTGTGTGTGTGTGTGTTTTAAAGATGAGGGACAGTGAGAAAGAGAAAGAATCAACCTTATTTAGTTTTTCACTTGGCTTTCATTGCTCCTACACCTTGCTGTGTACATGGTGCTGTGGTTTGAACCCGCATCCTTGCACATGCCAGGCAAGCGCCTCAAGCTCCACAAGTGCTGAGCCACCTCTCCAGCACCACCAAGTAGGTTTTGAAGAAGCCTTGTTGTCTTTTCCTTTGAAACAACATTGATCTCTGAGATAACCAGAAAATGAGACTAGTACTCTTCTGGCCACAATGATCCAGTCCTTACAAGGGCATTTAACAGCAGTAACCCCAGATGCCCAGGCTTTTCTCATACTCATTCACTAGGACCACAGCTCTTTGCAAAGCACCTTAAATATCTGGCAACTGTAGAGCATAGTATGGTGCTGAGCGTAGAGAATGGGTCTTCATTCGTTACCACAAGTTCGAACATAATGAAATGGATCGGAATGGGACCAATCCAAATCCCCCATTTCTTCCCCTTGTTCTCCAGCTGTCACTGTCTCCCAGGACACCTGGTGGTGCCACTGAGCTGTTGCAGCCTTAGGATGTTTAGAGTGTAAATATTGGGAGGAGAGAGGGAGATTCCTTCAATGCATACTGTGGTCTAAATTCTTGTATTTCCTTAAATCCATATTTTGATACCGTCAGGGTAAGGGTAAGACTCAGGCTCAGTGACCACAGTTCAAGGGCCTGGTAGGTGAAATAAGATGCAAGGCATGGTGGAAAGTACTTCTCATCTTTATTTGGTGGTGGCCATAGCCTTTTGCCAACCCTTTTGTGCTCCTACTCTCTCTCTCTCTCTCTCTCTCTCTCTGTCTCTCTCTGTTTTAGTCAGCTTTTATGTTGCTGTGACTAACAGACCTGACAAGAACAATTTTAGGAGGACAAGTTTATTTGAGGTTCACAGTTTCAGAGGTCTTAGTCCGTGGAAGGCTGACTCCATTCCTTGGGGCTCAAGGTTGAAGCTGAACATCATGGCAGAAGGCCTGGCTCCAGGAATAGAGAAACTCCACACCAGATACAAAATATATACCCCAAAGTCACGCCTCCAATGACCCACGTCCTCCAGCCACACACTTCCTGCCTAGTTACCAGTTAATCCTTATCAGGAGAGTAATTTGCTGATGGAATCAAGGCTCTCATAATCCAATCATTTCATCTCAGCCTTCCTGGATTGTTTCACGTGCGCTTTTGGGGGACTTTCATCCCAAGCATAATACTATCTCTTCAGCCCCCAGCTAGTTCCATTTTGCTACCCCAAGGCCACTTTCATAGGCTCTTTTTACATACAGTTCAAACAAAGAAGGCCCAGAGCCAACAGGTTAAGACAGTGGGCGCATGCTTACAAATTAACATTGTTGACCTTGAATATAGACAATGAATCAGAGTGTATCTGGCCTCGACTACACAGTAACCATAGCATAGTCACTTCTCAGCTCAGCTAAATATTAGAAGCATAACATGAAACACCATACCCTGCTGGAAGTCTCAGCGAGGAAGGCTAACTGTAGCCATTTTTGGACCTGCCCCAGTAGATACCTATCCCCAGTGCAATAGTATTAAGAGGTGGGGACTTTGGGAGATGATTGGGTCATGAGGGCTCCACACTCATGAGTAGGATCAAAATCCTATTAAAGACACATAGAAGAAAACAATCTGCTGGCACTTGATCTTGGACTTCCCAGATCCTCTAGAACTGAGTGACAAATTTCTGTTTATAAAGTATTCTATGTATTAGCCCATTTTGTATTGCTATAATAGAATATGTGAGGCAGGATAACTTATAAAAAAAAAGGTCTAGTTAGCTCAGTTTTGGAGGTTTGTGCTGGCCATTAACTTGGCTCTGTTGAGGGCCCTTTTAGCTTTATCACATTATAGGTAGTAGTGCACATGTTTGACGAAGAGATCATGTCCCCAAACAGGAAGCCAGAGAGAGACTGGGATCTTACAATTCCTTCTAAGGGCTCAACCCCCAAATGAGCTAAGGACTTCCCACTAAGTCCCATCTCTTAAAGGTCCCACCTTCCAACACTGTCACCCTGAGGATCCAGCTCCCAACAAACCAGTCTTTGGGGGACAAATAGCTTGAGAACCATAGCACCCATTTTAGGGTATTTTATTACAGTAGTCCCTGTGAACCAAGGCAGTGTACCTTCATGTCCCTCAATCCTAGTTAGTTTTTGGAGAAAGCGAGTTTTATGTTTTTCTAACCCCTTCCTCCCTTCCCACTTTCCGTGGGATTCACGTGGGGGGTTGGACGTGGAGACACATCTAAGCCTTGGGCATCACAGGACTAAATCTCCCTGCCTTCCATTGGCTGCCACGGCATCACTTACCCTGCCTCAGGGCTGGCAGGCCTGAGACTCCTCTTTCCTTTACTATCAACTGTCCCCGGGAGGTTTTCCAGTTCCTCATGCAAACTGGCTTGTGGCCAGTGTCCTTCCAGGCATATCTGTTCCAGTTCCTTGGGCTCCACTTTATGTCACCTGAGACAAGCCATCTCCAAAAAGGCTGAGCCAACAAGAAGCATGCTGTGTCTCTAGGGACGCTGCAGTGGACAATTTTCCACAGATATCTGACAGAGTGGATCAGGCACATGTAGGAAATGGGACAGTGGTAACTACATTGCATGTTCTGTTTTATGGTTTGCAAAAATACTTTCCTGTATTCAGTCTCATTTGATATAACCATTATGAAGATTTAAAATGTTTAAACGTGCCCACAATTGCTTGGGCTTTACGAGTCAGTTGGTAAGCCAGCTGTGTTAGGTTTGAATCCACCTCTCCAACCAGCTGTCTTCTATTCCCACAGACTTGTGGAACCCTTGATATTTAGCTGAGAAGCTATAATGATGCTGGGAGTTGTGGTAAACCACATGTGAATTGGGGTGGATGGTATTCTGGGGACATGAAATGTTCTGATAAACTGCCCTCTCAGAACAAATTGGTACAAATACCTTGGGCACCACAGTTCATGAAGAACCTTATTGAAGCAGTCTGGAAGGGTTTAGCAGACCACAGCTTGGCATAGCACTTAACACTGAGCATGCACTTTTGGCCATGGTGTGCCATGTGATTTTCATAGAGGAAAGGGGGGCGTGTGGCATGGGGGTAGGAGACGAAGGGAGGCTTGTTCACAGAGCCAGCAGGAGAAGCACTGAGGCAGAAAGCACAGGGCTTCCAGTCCTGGGTCAGACCAGCTGTGCCACACTGAGCAGGTCTCTACTCCTACAGTTTAGTTTCCCAGTCCGAGAATGGAGACAAGCTGTCCCGGCCATCTCACAGAGCTGATATAGCAGCCAAATCAAATAACGTCTATTATTAAGGCATTTTGGAAACAATAAACTGTAACATGCATACAAAGCCTCCCCCTCATGGTGTTGCTCCCTTCCTTTCCTTCTACCACGTTCATTTCCCGTTGTAAATGAGTCAGAGTTGAAAGATGCCCGCACCTTTCCATCTTCCTTTCCCTGTTCTGTGTCCTAAGCTTGGCCTGGGAAAACCACCCCCAGTAGCTGACAGTAAACTTGGGAGGAATCAGCATCTCTGTAGCCTTGTTAAGCACCCCGCTCCCTCTTGAGGTTGACCTGAGGAGTTAGGGGTGTGGGACTAGAGGGGGAAGGTGGGAGCTTCCCCACGACTCTCAGAGACAGCAGCTTTTCCTTACCCATCTTCTGATATCGGTGCCAGGTTCTTGTTCCACAGGGTCAAAGAATGAACACCGAGGCAAACAGAGCAAGAAGTTTTATTTAGGAAAGTAAAAGCAAGCAGTGTGAGTAGACAGAAAGGGTAGAGAGGCAGACTTCTCCTCAGGAGAAGGGAGCTGAGGGCCCCCCTTAACAGAAGGTCTGTCCTTTCATCCCATCCAGAGGACCCTTCTCCCTTGGCCACTTTAAATAGGTCCTTTCTAGGAACAGCTTAAACAAAGCAGACACGCTGCCCACAGGTTAGGTAAGTGGACACGTGTTCACAAGTTAAATGCTTATGACCTTGAGCACAGACACTGAATCAGAAGTGTGTCTACCATGGGAAATCTGGTTCCCAGCTTTGAATCCAAAGCATAACAAAATCACAGTATAGCCCCACCCTCCAAATCTTGATGAGGGAGTCTAAGTGTATAAGAAGCAGGTGCCTGTGTCTGAGCCCCCTTTGTTAGCAGAGGGCGTGTCAAGCTGATATGCATATCTATTTATTTGGAACAGGGGGTGCTCTTTTTTCCCTTAAAGAAAATGACCCTCAGCCAAGTTTCTTGTCATCCACCCTTCTCATTCCATCTACACCGGCTGCTTGACTTTGTTTCCCTACCTCAGCTTGCCCTTGTGACCTTATCAGTGCTGTGTTTTGCCAGGAAATAGGTTACGGAAGTAGCTTTAATGTCAAGAGGACTGTTTAATTGGACCCCAAGCCAGTGGTGAAGCACATCCTCGTGGACAGAAGAGGTGGTCTTTAAAGAAGGTGTGCAGATTTGTTAAAGACTTGCTCCCAGGGCTTTGAGAGCAGACTGTCTGCATGTCTACGTCTGGCGGCTTACATTTCCCTCAACCAAATGTCCTATCACAATATCAACTAATGCTTTTCCACTTTTATTCACTCGACAAGTAATTATCCAGTGCCCACTATGAACCAGAAAGTGTCTGCTTCATGTGGTTCAAAACCAGTAAACATGGATCTGATTTACTTACATAGGACTTTTGTAAAATAAATAAGAATCAGGCATTATCTTTGTTGTGGTTTAGGCATGAGGTGTCTCCCAAAAGCTCACGTGTGGGAAAATGCAAAAACATTCACAGGTGGAACGATTAGATTATGAGATGTGACCTAATCAGCGTATTAATTGACTCGCAGGGATTAAATGGGTGGTGAACTGTAAGTAGGCATGGTGTGACTGGCAGAGGTGGGTCACTGGGGCTGCCTTTGGGGTTTGTATTTTTGTCCCAGTTGAATGGAGCGATCTGTTTCCTATTACCATGTCCTGAGCTGCTTTCCTCCACCACACCCTTCACTGCAGCCCCATAGCAATGGAGTTTGCCATCTGTGGACTGAGACCTCTGAAGCCATGAGCCAAATAAACTTTCTTTCATCTAATTGTTCTCGTCAGGTCTTTTGGTCACCAAAAAGTTGACTCAAAAAATCTTCTTTTAGCTTTTTAGCGAAGGTTATATTCTGACCAGAGGAACTGAGCACTTTTATAGAAAAGCAGACTAGAGCAGAATTTGACTGCTTTTCTCTTACTTTCCTTTCCCTGACCACATTTTCCACTGGTACTTCAGTCTAGAGGCAGCCAGAGGTATACGAGTTACAAAACACAAGTAATCATGGTCTGTATTACCAGGGACCCCAGGTCCACCAGGGAAGCCTCCCTAGTTATCTGCTCCTTGCCTGCAGGGCAACCCTTTGCACCTTTCCTTGCAGATAAGAAGTCTGCCCCAAATCTGGGCACACTCATGGCGACAGTGGTGGTGGTAGTGGCATTACGTGGGAGGGGGATTTGGCTCTTTGGTGTTGGTCAAGTACGTGCACAGATAGCATCGACACAATTGGGATTTCAGAGGGTGGAGAAGGTTGGTATTCTTTTTTTTTTTTAATTGAGAAATTTATTTTTTGAACAACCATACAAGTTTTTAACAAAATAATATAAAATGTATATAGATTCTGGAGATTAGATTTACCCCCAAGAGTGTCCCCCCAATTACCCACCCTTATCCCTCCCTTCCCCTTCCCACAATATCTCTAAAAAAGTATTAGGTTGTATAACAT